>ML976020.1:3913-220560 GCA_010015635.1 Clathrospora elynae
TGATGATCAGCTTGCGCTCTTCAGGCGTATCGTAGTCCTGGAACCAGCGAATCTGGTACCACTTCCGGGGTTTGACCGATAAAGACATTCTGATATTTGAACCAACCGAAAGATGTATAGTTTATGAAGAGCACATTCTGTGACCTTTATGTAGAGTCACAATTCGAAACCTAGGCCTCAGCTCGGCCATGGTCTGCCGCGAATTCAACTTGCACGTATGGTTGAGGCTTTCACGGCGCGCGAGATGCCACAGACCCTACGGCAGCTTCTCTAGGCACTGGTATGCTGCAGGGTAGCAAGCACGACAGCCAGGGGGGCTGCCACATGCTGTAGGTATACCGTCAGCGAGTGGAGAGAAGACGTGATTGCGTCCTTCCTGCATGACTTTCGTTGCGGAACGCCGAAACCGACAGCGGACCGATAAGGGAGTGGCGGGACTCTTTGCAAACTGAATCGATGCAGATGTATGAGTGTTCCAGTCAGACTTTAAAAGCCTTCGTTGCGAAAGACGAGTGTAGTAGAAGACCAACGTTCCCAAAGAGAAGGTGTCGTTTTCGAGGGCCGAACTAGTCCGAACCAAGACAGGATGACGCAAACCCCGGTTATTCCCGCAGCCGACGAGGCCACGCCCGAAGCCCAAACTACGACCTCAACGCGACGCGTCGCACAGCTAACCGGCCATCTCGCGCCGGTGAACGAGACGGAACAGGCCAATACTCGTCCTCAGTTGCCCATTGAGTATCCAGTATCACGGTTGCAGTTTGATCCAAGCCACTGCATCGACCATGTACGAGAGCTTAAAGTAGCCGTCATTGGAGCAGGACTTGCGGGCATCAATGCTGGCATTCTGCTTCCTGCAAAGGTTCCTGGCGTCAAACTCACGATATATGAGAAGAACAGCGACGTGGTAAGTGAGCTAACTTTATTTCCCACCTTATGCCGAATCTGACCATATACATACAGAGCGGCACGTGGCTCGAAAATACCTACCCGGGTGTGCGTTGCGATATCCCGGCTCATGTATATCAAAGCACCTACTCTCCCAACACCCAGTGGTCCGAGATATTCGCCAAAGGTGCTGAGATCCGCGATTACTGGCAGTCCGAGGCAAGGAAACATGATCTGTACAAAGTGCTCAAATTGCGGCATCGGGTTGATGAAGCCGAGTGGAACGATGGGCAGTCTCAATGGCACCTACAAGTTCATAACCTCGAAACCGGAAAGACGTCCACCGAGTCATTCGACTTCATTATCACCGCCATCGGCCGATTCAACGCATGGAAGCTGCCCGATTACCCCGGCCTCGATGGGTACAAAGGGGTTCTGAGGCACACATCAAGCTGGGATCCTTCGTATGATCCAACAGGTAAGAAGGTGGCTGTCATTGGTAACGGCGCAAGTGGTATCCAAGTGGTACCAAATCTGCAGCTTATCTCGAAGCATGTTACACACTTCGTGCGCAACCCAACATGGATCGCAACTTCCTGGGCTGGCGATGAGCGGACCTTTGAGCCTCAACCATATGCCGATGAACTGCGGAAATCTTTCGACAAACCGGAAACGTATCTGGCCTTCCGAAAAGAGCTCGAAGACAGGTATTGGCGGCGCTTCCGCGCCATGGTCCGGGGCTCTTCTGAGAATGAGGGGATGCGGGAGCTGTTTATCGATGTCATGAAGAGGCGAGCAGCTAAGAAGCCAGAACTTCTGGATGGCCTGATTCCGGACTTCGCACCACATTGCCGACGATTGACTCCGGGGCCTGGTTATCTCGAGTCTCTTACAGAAGACAACGTCGAGCTCGTCAAAACGCCCATTAGACGCTTCACGACCACCGGCATCGAAACAACCGATGGCAACACGTACAAATTCGATGCGATCTTCTGCGCCACAGGCGCAAACACCGATCTTGTTCCCCCTTTCCCGATCAAAGCACGTGGAATTGATCTTAACAAGGCTTGGAAACCTGAAGGTAAATGGGGATTCCCATACACATATATGGGGATGGCTACTCCAGGTTTTCCTAATCTGTTCTACGTGGCCGGTCCTCATGCAGCTGGTCCTTCCGGCACCGTGCCTCAAGCTGTTGAAACAGGACTCACGTACATCGCCAAAGTCATGCGGAAGGTATCTTCACAGGGTATCCGGTCTATTGCGCCCTTGAAGGAAGCAGCCGACGATTTCGTCGACTACTGCGACGCCTTCTTCCCCACTACCGTGCTGACCGATAACTGTTCGTCATGGAACAACGGCGGTGTACCTGGTCAGCGCATACACGGGCTTTGGCCGGGCTCTGCAGCCCACATCACGATTGTCAGGCGCGAACCGCGATGGGAGGACTGGGAATACGAGCGCGAGAACAAAGTGAATAGGTTTGCATACTTCGGCAACGGTTACACTCAGGCGGAGACGGAGGACGACACTGATTTGACCTCTTATTTGAGGGCGCCTGGTCAAGAGGTAGATTTGAGGGATCTCCATGAGAGCTGGTGGGACGTTCCAGGGGCGAGGAAGCTCAAGAAGTCGTCAGAACAGTCCGCCTGATCCTGAGACCTGTAGTCTTCTCTTTGCTTACTTAGATTTTGAAGATCTACCCGTCACAATTGAATCAACGTCAAATTGAGTCAGTTGTTACTCTTTAGTAGCCGCTCTTGTCATGTAGATGCACTTCGTAAACATGTCCGTTGCGTTGCGCGTTCGCTTCACGTTTGCACGCACTCCCTCTTACCCAGAATTGCGACATTTCCTTATCTATTTCGTCACACTTGTTTTCATCGTGCTTCTCGCTTGCCCCCAGACCTCCTCCGGCGGCTGCATTCCGCCCACGTCCGCCTCCGTCCGGGTAGCGAAGTTCGTCAACTACCTAGAAGATGGCGTGCTACCCCCATCAAAACATCTGGACACGCAACCTGGTGCCGAAATACGCCCGCGATCGCTGTTCTCATGGAGTTGTTGGAACATTTGACATGATAAAAATGCTAATGGCCGGGACCCGGGAGAGCTAGGCTACTGGGATTTCGAAAAATAGCTGCAACAGCTGCTGTGCATGTGCGGATACCAGTAATAAGTTGCGTGATACATGTGATACACTTGCACAAAGTGTTGCTAATGCGCTTGATAGTTTTGCCTATCTCATCCTTCATCTCTATCGCGCAAGATCATTCCGACCTTTACTGCAACCAAGAACGTAGCCTTAGTCATGGCCGAACCACCCCCTTCACTAGAGTCAGACAGTGATCGCGGCGGCGAGAAGCGCGACTACCCAGGTAATTTCACCAACCTCCCATCAACTACTTCATACTAACAAGGACAGTAAAATGGTACCGCTCGACTTTCTTCAACATAACCATCCTCGGTCTCTGCAACTTCAGTGCACCGGGCATTTGGGGCGCCATGAACTCGCTCGGAGCTGGAGGGGCACAGTCGCCCCATCTAGTGAATGCTGGGAATGCACTTACCTTTTGTTTGATGGTTGTTAGCTGCTACTTCAGCAGTGTGATGGTTCATTACATCGGCATCAAGGGAGCATTGATCTTTGGGACGTAAGTGCAGCTCCCGAATGTGTTCCCATCACCGGGGTGTGCATACTGACATGGTCGCAGAATCGGCTATGCCCCCTACGCCGCTGCCCTTTATTTAAACAACCGCTATGGCACTGAATGGTTCATCTACCTTGGCTCTTCGCTTTGTGGGATCTCAGCAGGCGTCTTCTGGATGGCCGAAGCTGCAATTGCAATTGCTTATCCTGAACCGTGGAACAAGGGGAAAGCTCTGGGTTACTGGCTCACATACCGTCTCGCGGGTCAGATTCTCGGCGGAGCAATCAACCTCAGTCTTAACGCGGACCGCAATCAAGCCGGAAAAGTCACTTATACCGTGTACTTGGTCTTCATTGCGCTCCAGTGCATTGGGCCAGTAGTAGGCCTGTTCCTGAATCCTCCTTGCAAGGTGCAACGGAAAGACGGGAAGAAAGTCGAGTTAGCGATCCTGGAGAACCCGTGGTTCGAGGTCAAGGAGACAACGCGGTTGTTGTTTACGAAGAAGTTCTTACTCATAGTGCTTTGGATTGGTCAGGCCGTATTTTCGGAAGCAGTCTACTTCACCTATCTCGCACGTGAGTTTTACATACCTATTCATAAGCCACCGCGCATTTTCTAACATGTCACCAGTATGGTTCTCGGTCCGCGCCCGCTCCCTAGGCTCCTTCCTATCAGGTATCATCGCCGTCACTTGCGGTAACCTTCTGGGAGCCTACCTCGACCGGACAGCCATCCCACTCCGCATCCGTGCTCGCAGCACCTTCTGGCTTCTCGTCGTCCTTCAAGGCGCTTGGTGGATCTGGACTACCATCCTCGTCACAGAGTTCCGAACTTCTCAGCCAACATACGACTGGGTCTCTCCAGGTTTTGGCCGCAGCTTTGCCGTCTTCATCTTCCTCACCGTCGGCTTTCAGCTCAACTACCTCTTCTTGTACTTCATCATCGGAAATTTGGCGACTAGTGAGCCGGAAGTGATTCGATATGCGGCGTTGCTTAGGGGTTCGGAGTCGGCGTGGCAAGCTATTAGCTATGGTATCACCTCTGTGACAGTGTTTGCAGAGGTCGGGGCTGTGTATTGGAACTTTGCACTGTGGGCAGTAGCAATCTGGCCTGCTTGGTTGGTGGTGAGGGAGTTTGGCGGCAGCGTGAAAGCGGCAATTGAGCAGACTGACAGTGGGATCGTGGCGCCACCGGTCACAGTCGAAGTCGATGTGCATGACAAGGCTCGAGTGGGTTAAGAATCCCATAGGGTAGATGAGTTGGAACATCGGTGTTGTTGATGAGGTAGCTACTGGCTTCTTTCGTGTGGAAAAGGAGTCGCGTTCGTACATAGCAATGATCAATATTTTGAAGTTCTGGGTCGTTCTGGCTTCAGCCACTACTGTACAAATTCAAAAGCTAAGGAAGTCAAAATGGGAAAGCTGAACGTCTTGTGTGTTGTTTCATCCGTCTCAAGAGCAAGATCGAAATGCAAATGCGCGACTCCTCGCCGTCATCTACGGCAGCACAGCAACCAAACGTCCTCCGCGGACCTCCCTTCTTCGCATTCTATCAAGCCCCCCATTAATACCTTCGAGCCCATCCACAATCCCAACAACGTCGGGAGGGACGAGCAGCCCTTTGACAAGCAACCGCTCACACCACGCACAAAGCGCTTCGCCAACTTCCGGAATCTCATGAAAGAGCTTGATCGGTACACTGTGGAGTGAAACTCCTTCAGGTATATCAGTCTTCGGTAGGCCGGTCAGACCAACCAAGTGCGATCTCGGGGCACGCGATATGTTCTCGAGAGGTGTTGCTGGCGGTGTTGGAAGTTTGGACTCCTTGTGCCGAGGTCCTTTGACACTACTATCTGCAAGCGCAGACATCGGCGAATTGAAGGAGTGCAAAGATCGAAGAAGATACCCAGCTGTTTCCTTTCCTTGTGTGTCGAAGCCAAATCGCGCGCCATCACTAGTAGCAGCCTTGATGATCTCAACTGCTCTTTCAGGGTTATGCGAATCCACAAGTAGGTCAGGACGTATCTCCGATGTGGACGAAAGTCGTAACCCATGTTTTGCGCTGTCGGCAACTGAGATGATCCTCAAGCCTGCGAGTCGGGCGAGCTGCTTGGTAACATGTGCGCATGTCGAGCTTCCACCCCAGATGATGACCCAGTCTCCTGCTTTCGCACGTTCGCTTTCCTCGACTCCTTTCAGACACTCTTGTCGTATATCCGAAGGAAGAGTCTCCGGGTCGATATTTCGCACGATGTCGAGAAGATCCGGTCCAGATTCGATAGACCCAAAGCTGACGCCCATACAGATTCCCAGTGCTAAGACTGCTGAGACGAAAGCAACGCCTAGGATGCTCCCCGAATTGACCGGGGTGTTCTGAGGTAGGCGGATGGTGTTGAATGTCGATGCGATGCTGTATTGCTGAAAAACAGCTTTGCGGAAATCGCGGTAGTCGGTCGATGGTACGATGACAATGTCGCCTTTATGGATGCGAGAGTTGCGCGCTTTGGCTGCTTCGATGACGGTGCCGACCATCTCGCGTCCGGAAATGAACGGGAAAGTCGGGATTCCGAAGTTGTAGTCACTACATGGTGTTAGTATGGGATCCTTGAATCATGGTACCACGGAATGCGAAGATCATCTCAGGATCTCATGAAGAAAGAGTTACTCACGGTCCTTTCCAGTCAATTGGATTCAGTCCCACAGCGTTGACTTTGAGTAGCAATTCGTGATTGTGTTGTACGACCGGTACTTCATGATCTGTGGACAGTTCGTACGGCTGACGAATTGCGTGAAGCATCAACGCTGACTGGACTCGAGGACTTGGAAACTCCCCTTCAACGCACTGGAACTCATCTTGCTCCTGTATCTTCCTTCTTTTGGTCTGTGTTCTTGCATTCGATGGTGACGCAGTCGCACTTCTTGTTCGTAACTTCCACGATGTCATGGTGAGATGCCGTTCTACTCTCTCGTGTGTCGTTTAATTGAGATGCAAGTCAAGGTCACTGTGAAACATCGAATGTCCGAGATCGCCCCAAGTCTGATGACATCAAGGTAAACGAACTCGCGTTACCACGAAAGACCGTTCCGATCCCCGAGTCAAGCATGCAGCACTCACTGTCCCGCCATGACATGGTATGCATGCATATGCATGCGTATGCTGTACAAAAGCCAAGCTCTGTGGGGTCACTTTCCTGTCGGCATTGTGGAGTACGATGGCGAGATAGTGGGGTGGGTTTGCAAGTGAAGGCCCGCAAGTGATAGGTACCGACGTGCGTATACAGCGGAAGCACCTGGTCCTACATCGGAGAAAGATTTCGCTAAAATATGTGTTGTCACATTAGTTGATGTGGATTTGTGTTGGGATCCGGTAATAAGCGATTGCGTATATAGACGCTACAAGCACACCATTCGCCCCAACACAACATCGGTCCTTTGAGCGACATCAGTTTACATCCAATTATCTCTAAAACACCTTGAATATGGCGAAAAGAAAGCGACAGGCCGAGCACGCCACAAGAGCTGCAAGAAATGGCGTTAATCCGTCTGGGAAGAAATTGATAATCAATGCATTCGTTGAGATGTGTAAGCACGTGACTCAAGGCTGCAACAGGATCGGATAGAGGCTTACCTTGAGACTTTTACAGGTAGCGGCCATCAGTCGCCAGGACTCTGGAGACACCCTGAAGACCACTCTCACGAGTTCAACGATGTGAATCACTGGGTAGAGCTTGCGAAGCTGCTTGAGGAAGCCAAGATTCATGGTATTTTCGTCGCAGACGTGCTTGGAGGTTACGACGTGTATCATGGAAATCTCGATGCGGCGAAGATATCTGGTGCACAGTGGCCTGTGAATGAGCCGTTGGCAGTTGTCAGTGCTATGGCGGCGGCGACGAAGAGTATCGGCTTTGGCGTGACGGTGTCGACAACATACGAGCAACCGTACCATCTGGCCCGGAGACTGTCAACCGTCGACCATCTGTCGAAAGGAAGGTAAGCAGCTTTCCACTTCGTCAGCGTCGCTTGGTTGCTAACTCTTTACTCAGGCTTGGTTGGAACGTAAGTTGTGCTACTTGTGATCTCTTGCAGTTAGTAACAAATGCAGATCGTGACAAGCTACTTGGACTCTGCTGCACGAAACATGGGAATGAAAGAGCAGCTACAGGTAAAGCCCCCGACTCTTGGTCAGGAACGCGGCTAACTTGACATAGCACGATGAAAGATACGCACAAGCCGAAGAGTATGTGAAGGTCATGTATAAGCTCCTTGAGTCGTCGTGGAGAGATGATGCCGTTGTGTTAGATCGCGAGGTAGGGAATATGTGTACGAACTGCATGTACGACACACGCTGACTTTGCACCTCCACTTCTCTAGAAAGGTGTATATACGGTACCAGAAAGAGTACGCGAGATCAACCACAAGGGCAAGTTCTTCGAGGTTCCCGGTCCTCATATCTGCCAGCCAAGCCCACAGCGCACACCATTGATTCTGCAAGCTGGAGCTTCGAAGGCAGGGAAGGTCTTTGCAGCACAGAATGCAGAGGCAATATTCGTGTCCGCCCATGCACCAGCTGTCTGTGCCAAAAACATTGCCGAGATCAGGGAGATAGCGGCTTCCCAGTTTGGGAGAGACGGGAAGAACATTAAGGTCCTCGCCTTGGTGACCCCGATCTTAGGACGAACGGAAGAAGAAGCCCAGGCTAAGCTGGCCGACTACCGCAAGTACGCCTCGCTGGAAGGTGCTTTGGCCTTGTTCTGTGGGTGGACAGGCATTGATCTTGCAAAGTATGGCGACGATGAAGAACTCCGTCAAGTAGAGAGCAACGCTGTTAGGTCCACCGTGGAAGGATATGCTCGCTTCTCGCCAGGCACGTCCAAGTGGACGAAGCACACAGTTGCCGAACACGTTTCCATCGGAGGGAATGGGCCGATCTTCGTCGGAACCGCAGCGCAGGTAGCCAACGGCTTCCAGACTTGGGTCGATGAAGCTGATGTTGATGGTTTCAATATTGTGAGTTGCCTTGTGAACGGCTGTAGATCTACATTAACTTGGTTTCCAGGCATACGCACTCTTTCCGCAGTCATTCAAGGATGTCATCGAGCTCTTGCTGCCAGAACTTCGGGCTCGTGGCATCTTTTGGGATGAGTACTCTGTTCCAGGTGGCACGTATCGCGAGAACTTCTATTCGAAGAAGGGTCAGAAGGGCCCACTGGACGAGCATGTCGCATCTACGTATCGCTGGAAGGCTGGAGTAGACGCCAGCGACCATATCATTCCCGAGTAGATATTAGATATCAATGTCTTCGCAGTGAACTGGGGTAGCGCGCGTGGTGGGAGATATGGAGTTGGTATTGTTGACACGCGACGCGCTGGCGACTCTCCCGGAGCTGTGCTGACTAAGATGACATCAACCAAATTAACTCTGAAAGCACCTCCTGCGCTCCTCGAACACTCGTTGCGTGTTTGCTTCTGGTCTCATATCTCTATGAATTCATCCATTTAAGTCTTCGATATAAACTCGTTTTCATCGGTCTGGATTGATACACCTTTAAATCGGCACAAACCCTGTATGCGGATTCGCGCGCGTTCTAACAAAACTTTACCAAACGACTAGAACTATCTACGCTAAGACTCGTTATTGAAGGTTAAAACTGTTTATAGATATAGCAGATCATGTTAACGACGCCTAAACCCCATGCACTGCGCCCTTCCTTGGTCGAAAGTCTCTTCTCAGACTCATACAAACTACGTTCATCGTCGGGTTTCCCGAGACAGGCCAAATACAGTTAGCAGCAAGTCTTACCTTTTTTTACAAACAATGATAGGGGGATGTCACCCCTGGATACTTGGTGCGCAGAACATATTTTCTCGCTTAAAGCTTGGAGATGGCCTCATCGCTGCATTGTATAACGACATGCCCGCTTAACTTATCTGAGCCAAATGGTGGGTCTGCCAAACCATATCGAGGTCGCTATCTGTGCATTTTGCATCTCCACAACCAAGATACGAGGGCTGGTGGTAGGCTAGGCTTTGATGTCGCGGAGCAAAGCGATGTCGTATAAGATGGAACGGCCTTACGAGTCGGACGTGCCAGTCAGGCTTACACCATGTCACCCAAGATCGTCGAGCCGGAAATCGAACAAACAGGGGATAGTCAAATCAAGCCCGTTTCAAGATTCACGCGCTGGTACAGGAGCCCACTGTTCAATGTTATCATCGTGGGTTTGATCAGCTTCACACAGCCTGGAATTTGGAATGCGCTCAACAGTAAGCTCATATTACGGCACCATCTAAGATTTTATTTAGTCTAACAAATACAGATGTCGGTGCAGGTGGACAGCAAGAGGTAGCTAGTTTCTTCCGAAGTTTCCCTCGGGATAGCATTAACGAATTCAGCCATACCTCGTCAATGGCGCCAACTCTCTCACGTTCGGTATCATGGTCTTCGGATGCTCTATTTTTGCTATACTCGCCAACAAGTTTGGTCTCAAGAATGTTATAATCCTTGGAACCCTGGGATATGCGCCGTATTCTGCGTCATTGTACGGTACGTGAGGTCCTGGGACGAACCGAACGCGAGGCGTACTAACACAGTCTAGTGAACAACCGATATGGGACCGAGTGGTTCGTACTCGTTGGTGGCGTCACGTGCGGAATCGCCGCGTCGGCCCTGTGGGCATCTGAAGGCGCCATCGCGCTTGGCTACGCAGACGTACACAATCGGGGAAAGTTCACCGGCATCTGGCTGGGCTTGCGAGAACTTGGTCAGCTTATCGGATCTTCAATTCAACTTTCTCTAAACTACAAGAGTGGGCAGAGAGGAAAGGTTGGGTATACGACGTACATCGTATTAATCGCGCTTCAGTGCCTCGGCCTCCCGCTGGCTCTCCTGGTATCTCCGCCTCACAAAGTCTACCATCGCGATGGCCGCAAAATCCCTGACCCAACCAAGAACAAGGCTGTCATGAAGGAGGTCCAGAGATGGTGGGCGCTGCTTCGTGATAGGCGCTTTTTCCTGCTCATACCTGTTATGGTCGGCTTCAACTGGAACAACACCTACCAAGGCATCTACTTGACGAAGTACTTCTCGGTCCGCGCGAGAACATTGGGATCATTGGCATCCGGGATTGCAGCGACAGGTGCGAATATCTTCTGGGGCTGGTTCTACGATACGACATTTGTCAGCCGTCCGATGCTTGCGAAGGTCACCTGGTGCGTCTTCTCGGTTCTCATGTTGGCGCTGTTCGGTTGGCAAATCGCAAACGAAAAGCTGTATGGCGAAGCGAACCCGAGGGTAACGCTTGACTGGGATCTGCCTGGCTTTGGACGCGGGTTCGCTGTCAATGTTCTGTTCAGGTATGCTCCTACAATTCTTCTTCCTGTGGCTGTTCGCGCTAATAACATCCCAGATTTATGAATGAGTCGCATTACATGTTCGTATACTGGATACTCGGAGCCTTCTTCGACGACATAGAAACTCTGACCCTTGCCGTGGGCTTGTTGCGCTCGTTCGAATCCGTCGGGTCATGCCTTTCCTTTGGAATTGGAGCTGCTAAGATCAATCCCATGGTCAATCTCATCGTCGCCGTTGTTATGTTTTGTATCACCATCCCGTCGACGTTTGCAGCGACATTGCTTGTCCCTGAGCGACCAATCGATGAGCGTAAGGCGCTATCGAGTGACGAATCGGTAACCGTGGAGGAGGATAAGGTGATCGATGAAGGCGTTGGCGCCGCTCTACGGCGAGATAGTCTATAAGAACGGAATGGGGTGGGCTTACTGGGAGGTTTTAGCGAGGACGTACAAGTTCTGCCCCTCGTGAAAGTGAAGAAAAGCCAGCGGGTGAATCTAAGCCTAACCTTCAGAGTGTCTCCAGTAAGGTGTTCTTGTGTTCTGAAAATTTCCGTCGCAGGCTATCAGAGGTAACGAATATGATGGCGCGAATATCAGACTGCATCAATTATTGCCACAGTTGCCATTGTTACCAACCCGCGGCCAACCGGAGACGATATTGCGGGCATTGGAAGTCACACCGAAGGGCTCTATCGTAATTTCCTAGTGCCTGGTGTCAATGGGATTAAGTCGAGAACATGAGGGAAAAGCGTGATGTATTGACTATGGGAATGAGAGCTCTATTATAGGCTTGGGCACAAACATACAGAAGGTCATGGAGCACCATAGAGCACCATGTTTGACACTCTCCTCCCTCTGTGCTTGCCTATGCTAACTCATACGATAGCCGCCAGCCGCCTACTCTCGACTTAAAAAACCATTGGTTGCTGCTTCTGCTCCGGTTGTGCTCACACCCACCGATTCGCATAGGGGAAGTGCGACTGACTCTTCACCACATTCATGTTGCTAAACTTATGCAGCATCGATGGAGGCGCCAAAGGCGAGATACCAGTACGATAATGAAGGATAGGGTTGCTGTGAGTATATGCCTATCTCGTCTCGACGTGCAGCGGACTGGCAGCTCCATAGGTCGAACTGCCGGTGATTTCTGAGTGCAAAAAGGCTAGGAAGGATCCGCTCCTTGTTGCTTAGCGTACTGTAAGTATCTTTCTGCGTGAACCCTCCCCCCACTGAAGCTAGTCTGACTAACATACCGTAGAATTTACGTCCGAAAATCTGGTCTACAAGTCACTCGTTAAGCCAAACTTCGTATCCATAGTCTAATACTCAAGCAACCAGGCGCCCCCAAGAAGAACAGGTCAGTCAGTTTCGCGGATTAGGACTCTGTCAGAACCTTCGAACCTGCAGCATATATCAATCTTATCTATCCATATGAGAGGCTTCTGCCTGTTCCTTGGACGATTGGCTCGCTAAACGCGATCCATACCGGAATTTGGACTGCTCAGCAGCAGGCTCGAGTTTTTCAAGTGCAGTCCTTTTACAGGAATGAGTTTGAGACACTTCCTTTCATGTCTGCGATCTAGAATAAGTCGAAGCCAATCAGATAATTGAAGGCTCTTATGGCCTGAAAGTTGTCAGAAAGACCGTAGCGACCTGGAGTGGCGTTGTACTCATTGATAATCACGACCTCTGCGAAGGTGCATTACCGCCATGGTACTTTAGCAAATGCATTTGAAGCAAAAAATTGTAACCCTTTTGCTTTACTAGCGAAGCCTATCAAATACACAGCCACTAGGCTGGCAAGGGCGGATACTCGCGGTATCAGTGCAACCAAGGAGGCGAAATTTTGCGTTTCTCACACAGAAGACCATATTTCTGCGTCGGAGGGCATTGGTAAAGGCGCGGCTGAAGTCCTACAAGGCTCATGCCATATGCGCTTAACGAAGCACCAACCTTCAACACAGAGACGAAAAGCAGGGAGACACGATCGACAGCGGTAGCGTTCGGCGGAGACGGTATAACTGTAGCCTCGTCAGTGAGCTTAGTTGTCGGAACGGTCCACACACACCCGAGTATAGCACCACCTCAACCGGGTCCGCTCGTTACTGCTTGACGTCAACCCCGATACCCAGTCGCGGACCATGGCAAGTCTATGCCCATGACTAAGACTTATACTCGGCGGCCGTCACTTACTCGTTTAGTGGGAACAACAATTGCCTCAAATGCGCCTTCTACAACAACCAGCAGCACAGATACGATCAAAATACTGGATCTTATTCCTGCCGAGTTGCTCGAGCGCATACAGCAGAGGGTCTATCAGAGGTTCGACCGACGATACGCGACCACGACTACTACTTTGTCTCTCAGTCACACGAGAGCGAAGGATCTGGTCGAAAGCTATCCAGTTTAAGCTTCTCCCTAGGCAGGTCAAACCTGGGTAATCAAAACCCATGCATACAGCAGAAATTCTATCAGAAGTTCAACCAACGATTGTCTATCAGTAGTTCGACTGACGATACGCGACCAATGCTACTACTTTGCCTCTCAGAGCGAAGGATCTGATCTAAAGCTATCCAATAAAAACTTCTCCCCAGGCGGACCATACCTGAGTAACCAAAACCCACGCAAACAAGCTCTCGACGACGGTAAATTCCTATCCTGGCGGGGTCAGTGAATTAGGACCTCAGTCGAATCTTGGTACGGTTGGATGCTATCCAGAAACATCACTCCAGTTTGCAGGGACCTGGGCAATCAAAATCTTGCAACCCTCTCTCGAATCGGGCCAGTCAATGTCGGAACTCGTTCAGAGTTAGTAGCATTTGGTGCACGCGAAGAACTCAAGTACTCCGCACCTTGGGGATCCGACCGTTGACTGACTCTCCCGCAGGTTCATCAGCAGCTACACACTTTCTTCTTTTTATGAGTACCCTCTTCCATTGCTTGATGAGGCTTATATTAATGAACAGTGCATGGTAGATCCAAGTTGTTGCCGCGCAGATGCGTGCGATCGTCGCCTTGTCGATATGTCAGACGTCGGACTACGAACCTCCACCTTCCCGCAGTGTCCGGCTTCAGTACTGCTGTTCGAACGGTTTCCGCGACCGGCTTGATCGAGGCGAGAACAGCGATGAAGGCTGGGGGTGGATCCTGAGAGAGTGGACCGACGCTGACAAACGCGCTAGCTTGTTATGCTTAGCGTACAATTACGTCATGGTGTTTTGGCAAGGGCAGCTCCACTTTCACAAGCTTCATGTGAGTACGCGCTCAGTCAACCATCAAGACGGCGCGGCTACCTTCACTGCCAAGTGATGCTACTTAGCTAGCGACCATGGCTTCTGCGAGCGACATTTTGACACTCGTCAGCTCTCTGGCTCTGCGATTCAGTGTCTACGTCTTTCTAAGATGGGTAAGCTTCATGCACAGCAGCCAGCCGTCTGATGCAATTCGCTGACTATGATTTCAGATACCCACGACTGTCAGTTCCACTACGCTACGGAAGCAACCGCTACCCCATTGAATATGCTAATGCAAGGCGCTCTAGATTATCCCGGCACTTGCGACCGCCCTCACTCTCGTATATATCCCATCCTTCTTGCGGAGCTTCCAGGACACGGCGCAGTACAAGATTATATCCGACGAACTCGATATCATCGTGAAGGACACAATCGGGCGTGGAGATGAATCGAGCGAGGACATAGAACTCATCGACGGTGCAGATGACGGCCCGCTGCAAGAGCTCGACGTGCAGGAAACGATTCAGTATGAGGAGAGAGAACCCAAGATCGTCAGGACGCTGCTTACTGGGCTCCCGAGTCCGTCGTCGGCGCTATGGAGTTGGATTACATTTGGCATAAACATGGCTCTGATTGGCATGGTGCTCGACGTTGTCTACCGCCCAGCGTTGCTACACCAGTGCCACGACGCGTCATTTGGACGCGTTGGCTACGTGTCGGATCACAGCGCCAACGTTCTCATTCGCGAGCCATATGCGTTCGACGTCCGAGTCCTATACCGGTCCATCGACGAGCCAAATCGGTCGTGGATGCACAAGACGCACTATGCAAGCCAGCCCAGCGACTGGCTGACCAACGCCACCGATTTCACCACCGTCATGAGCCTCGACCACCTGCGCGCGGACAGTTCTTACGAGTACATTGTCGAGACGTCGAGCGGCAACAAGACAGGCACCTTCACAACGGCTCCAAGACCAGGAAGCATTTCGCTGCTGAAAGACAACAAGTACACTTTCGTTCATTCGAGCTGCATCAAGCCAAGAGTGCCCTATACACCGTTCCAGCACCCCCTCGAGTTCATGGGCATGAAGCATCTTGCGCGCTGGCTGCCCGAGCTCAAGCCATACTTCATGCTGTTTTTGGGCGACTTCATCTATGTGGATGTGCCGCACCGTCAAGGCAAGGATGCAGAAACATACAGGCGCGAATACAGACAGGTCTACTCATCACCATCGTGGCCGGCAGTCAGCGACAACCTGCCCTGGATCCACGTCATCGACGACCATGAGATACAGAACGACTGGAACAGCAACATGACGGGTGTCGCGGTCCCAGCTTACGACGCCTTTACGCACTACAACGCCGCTCCAAACCCACCTCCCCATCGCGACGGCGTGACATATTTCTCTTTCACGCAGGGTCCGGCAGAATTCTTCCTCCTCGATACACGCCGCTACCGCACCCCCGCCAGCAAAGACGCCTCCGATCCTAACAAAACCATGCTCGGTGAGCAACAACTCTCAGACCTCTTAGCTTGGATCCACAAAGCACCACCACATGGCGTGCACTGGAAGTTTATCGTCACCGGCACCCCGTTCACCAAAAACTGGCAATTCGGGCTTGAAGACACGTGGGGGGGCCACTTATTCGAGCGCCGACGCATCCTAGAAGCGGCTTGGGATCTCTCCTCTACGTCGGATATTGGCGTTGTAGTCCTTAGTGGTGACCGCCACGAGTTCGCTGCTACGTCTTTCCCGCCCCCCGTTGGGTCGAAGTGGCCGACTAGTGCAACGGTGCATGAGTTTAGCACGAGTCCGCTAAGCATGTTCTACCTGCCGTTCAGGACATACAAGGAGATCGACGACGAGGATGTTTGTATCAAGTATCTTCCTGATGGCAACAGTAAGTTTGGGGCCGTGGAGATCACGAACCCACCGCATGGAGAGCAGAGTCTTCTCAACTACCGACTCTTCATCGATGGAAAGGAGGTGTGGACACATGTTATCTCTACACCGCCGGCGAGGGATAGCAGTCATCGGGCGAAGGATGCTGTTTGGGGGTGAGCGGGGTTGTAATGGTAGGGTTTGAGGAGAACGGGGACATTCGTAGTGGCGTTTTCTTTCACTTCTTTTCTTTTCTGGTCCATTGGAGGGTTTTAGGGATATACCACGCCTTTTGTACAACTGGAATAGGGAGCAGAAGGCCTTTTATAGGGGAGCACGATGATGCTATTGATATTATTTCACCACTTCGTCCTTGCCTTCTCCTCGTCTTCTCTATTCCACTCGCGTGGCAGCACCGCGAAGACAAGGTAGGAGGTGTGTGTCTTGAGCTCCGGTTCCGTGCGGTGCACCAACCTCCCCTCCTTGAACAGCGTCCGACTCTCCAGCTCCTTCTTCGTCTGCTCACGTCTATCATGCTTGCTCGGCGGTACTCCCTCGACCTTCTTTTTTTTTCCTTTGCCTCCCTTGTCCCCTTGTGCACCATCTACATTCTCTCCCCGTTTCTTGGCCTCGGCCTTCCGCATCACGTCTTCCTGCTTCTCCTTTTGCAGACTATGGAACACGGCCGCGCGTCCCTCTACATCGCGTAACCGCTGCACCGCTTCTTGCACCGACGCTGGATGCGCGTTGCCACCGCGGACTCCTTCTTCCTGAAGTCCGACTCGCTCGCGCCGCACGTCGAGGCGCTTGGCGGTGATCTCGACCATGTCTATTTCCAGCCAGCCGAGAGAGCGCAGAGCGGATACGGTTTTCGTGACTTGCTCGATACACGGGGAGAACGTGCATATTCGGGTTGCATTGCGAGGGTTGAGGGGGGATCGGAAGGGTTTCTGGGGATCGGATAGGTGTGAGGTAGCGGGTGTTTCGTCTGAGGCTGTTGGCGTGGGTGTTGACGGGTCAGAGGCAACGGATTTCAGGACGGCGGAGGAAGGTGGCGAGCGCGTGAGGTGTTTGAGGGCTTGCCACGGCGCGGGGAGGTCGAGGAATATGCAGTCGGCGTCTGGGAGGGAGGAGTCGTCGAGGCAGAAACCTTCGTTGTATACGTCGCGGTGGGTTACTGTGACGAGAGGGTCGAGGCCGTGATGTTTGATCTCGACTTGGAGTTGCTTTGCGCGCGGCTCGTGGTATTCGAAGCTGTATACCCCGCCGTGTCTTCTTCTTCGCTTCTTCTTCTTAGACATGCCTACAGCGTTTTCCTCGTCGCCATTCGCCTGGTCTGTGGCGTCTTCGGTCCCCGGGTAGCCATTGTAGACTGCTCTAACTGCTGCGTGCGTGAAGCTGCCACTACCTGCACCGGCCTCGATGATGTGATCTCCCGGCCGTGCGCGCAGTCGCTGGAGGATGTAGCTATAATCGGGCGTGTATACAACTTGTGTCCGGTGTGGTAGTGACAGCGTCCATGTCTCTGGCGTAGGCGGTATAAGATGCGCAAATCCACTACTCGCTACCGCCGCCTTCACGAGATCCTTCTTCACGACCTCACCCTCAGCGACTGGTGTTCCATCTCCCTCATCCTTGGTGTCTCTTTTCCTCTTCTTCGACTTTCCTCGCGACCCGGTATCGACGACTGACGCTAATATCTGCGTACCCCACGGCTGATCAACAAGCGTGCTGTGCGGGAACGAGCCGAATCGCGTGTTTTCGACCTTGCCCTCTGCGTAGTCGGAGTCGGCGTTTGGTGAGAGAACGGCTGGTATGAGATGGTCGCGGCGCAATTGCAGAATACCGAGGTTATTCGCCGTCGCATACGGCCCTGGATCAAGGAAGGGTGAAGGTACAGGCGCCATGGTTGCAAAGCGCACGGGAGACGCGACGTGGAGCTGCAAAAAGAAGCTCGAAAAGATATTGGTGCTACTGGCGGGGAAGCGCGCCAAGACCTTTCCGCCGGCAGGGATGCATCGCTTAGAGACTCGAACTCCAACATCACCTAATCTCACTTTGACTGCACTGACGACTCACATATTGGCTCCACCTGTTCTTTTCGGAGCTCATCCTCATTTCCACTCTAGTCGCTCCTTCTGGCACCCATTCCTGCATCAACTTGATGGTCCTTGGATCTCGCCCATTCTCCCGCAGGATTCTCATCCAATCTCCACTAGCTCGCACCACAACCAGGGCAACCGTCCTTCCCTCGAGAACTCCGATACTCAACTCGAAAAGCAACTTCAACACGCGCATACGACCACTGAAACTTGTTCTCACAGCAAATATGGCTACTGCAGCGCGCACCCAGCCGCCTTGGAAGGAGCCACAAGCTTCGAGCCCGCCAAAACTCAAGGTCTGGAACTCGTTGACCCGGTCGAAAAACGACTTTGTTCCAGTTGACCCAGAGGGCAAGGTGGTCAAGTGGTATAGCTGCGGACCGACCGTCTATGATGATGCTCATCTTGGCCATGCGAGGAACTACGTGACTATCGACATTCTTCGAAGGATATTGTCGCAGTACTTTGGATATGATATTCAGTTCGTTCAAAACGTCACTGACGTCGATGACAAGATTATTCTTCGAGGCCGGCAGCAACATCTGGTATGCAATTTGACTACAGGTACTGTTCAGAGTATCCGCTAATATCTTGTAGTAAGTCATACCCGAACCTGCCTGTCTTGAGGCTTCGCCGACGTTGGACACTGTGCAGCCATTTTTACGCACCTAAAATTTCAATTTCTTGACTTTCAACGCTTGAATAACGCCACTAATCCTATGCTTCCAAGGTTCGCCAAGTTCAAAGCAGAGAACCCAACTATATCAGAGGACGTACTCAACACGACAATCAACGCGTTCGACGCGTATGTCTCCAAGAATTTGCCGTTGCTACAGAACGTTAATATCGGTACTTTCAACGAGGAGTCTGCGAAAGCATACGCCAATGTCATCCAGGGGAAGTCTGTGGACGGAGTCGGGCCACCGGGCGATAAAGAGGCGAAAATTCGTATGCATTTGAGGACCGCCAGCACAGCCGTAACATCCCTACTCGCCCCATCGAAGTCAACACCAGAGGACGTCGAGGTGTTCTACGCAGGCGCTGAAGATGTGCTGCTACCTTATCTCGACGCGCTGTATGGTCATTCTATCGATGCGAGCGACCATTCCGTTTTCACGACGCTCACTCAAAAGTATGAAGCGCGTTTCACCCAGGATATGCGAAATCTTAACGTGCTTGATCCAGATGTGATCACCCGGGTGACCTCGTACGGCGACGAGATTGTAACCTTCGTACAGAAGATCATGGACAACGGTTTCGCTTACAAGACCTCGGATGGATCCGTTTACTTCGACATTGAAGCCTTTGAGCAAGCGGGCCATCACTACGCGCGTCTTGAGCCCTGGAATAGAGGCGACAAGAACCTCCAGGCAGACGGTGAGGGTGCTCTGGCCACTCAGAAGACATCCGAAAAGCGTAGCGACTCAGACTTCGTGTTGTGGAAGGCCAGCAAGCCAGGCGAGCCGGCGTGGCGGAGTCCCTGGGGTCCCGGCCGACCGGGCTGGTAAGATCCGTCTTCGAATTGCATGCGAGACTTACACTGACTTTGCAGGCATATCGAGTGCAGTGTCATGGCTAGCGACGTATTGAAGTCACAAATGGATATCCACTCCGGAGGGTATGTCGTGCTACTCTTCAGACGCTGTTCCCATGCTAACATTATAATCTAGCATTGATCTGTGCTTCCCACATCACGACAAGTATGTATCAATTCCTGTTATTAAAATTCAAGTTACTGACATCGGCTAGCGAGCTCGCACAGTCAGAAGCATTTTGGGCACAGAAAGACGGTGGCCACCAATGGGTCAATTATTTCCTGCATATGGGTCATTTGTCGATATCTGGTAGCAAGATGTCGAAGAGTCTCAAGAACTTCACAACCATCCGCGAAGCTCTAGCGCGGGGAGACTGGAACGCTCGAAGTCTGCGAATCATCTTCCTTCTCGGTGGCTGGCACGATGGCATCGAGATCAGCCCTGATCTTCGCAAATCAGGATCATCATTCGAGAGCTTTGTAACGAACTTCTTCCTCAAAATAAGAGACCTGGAAGTCAACCCTAATATCGGCTCCACCGGAAAGGAAGACGAAAAGGTTCAAAAGGCGTTCGAGTCCGCCAAAGAGAAGGTACACTCCGCCCTTGCAGATTCGTTCGATACGCCAACAGCAATGCGTGCTATCTCTAGTCTCATCACCGACTACAACACTGCAGACAAGGCTGGATTGTCGGATGCAGTATCTTTCGACATTGCACGCTACGTCACTCGCATGGTTCGCATATTCGGTCTCGATGGCTCAGCCGACCCATACAATGGTGGTATTGGTTGGTCTGGCATCGACATCCCATCCGTATCCAAGGAGTTCGTCTACGCCGTCTCACGCGAACGTGACGAAGTGCGAAAACACGCCATCGCGGGCGACCTCTCAGGTTCAGTCCTAGAGTCAATTATCGCACAACACAAGCCGGCGCAACAGCAAGATATCGACGCTCTGCCTTACGCGGAAGTATTATCCACCTTCCAAGACAGCCTCAAGAGCCTTGCGAGTAAGCAAGCATCAACCAAGGAATACCTCAACCTGTGCGACCAGCTCCGCGACACCCATCTCTGGGACCTCGGTATCTACCTTGAAGACCGTGAAGGCGCACCCGCTATGGTGCGTCCCGTCGACGCCGAACTCCAAGCCGCACGCGACCATAAGGAAGCCATCGTCCGCCAAAAAGCCGAAGCGAAGCTCAAGCGCGAGCGCGAGGAGACTGAGAAGAATGCCAAGCTCGCTGAGCAGGCGAAGATAGACCCGAAAGACATGTTCAGGACTGAGGAGTACAGTGCGTGGGATGAGGAGGGTCTGCCGACAAAGGATAGGGATGGTGCTGAGGTGGCTAAGGGGCGGGCGAAGAAGTTGAAGAAGGAGTGGGAGAAGCAGAAGAAGCTTTTTGAGGAGCATGCAAAGGGGGCTGCTTCTTCGTAAGTTTCACCGCCAAACCTAGGATGGGGTTGACACATGCTAGACGCGTCGACATGTGGAAGATTTGATGGGTGGTTCAGTTGCTGAGTTTCGGATACGATAGATCTTGGAGTTTTAGAACTACCTACATATTCATGGATGGGATGTGTCCGGGTGCGGCCTTAGATACGCGTGATTGCGTGTTTTTTCTTAGCGCGTTGCACCTGCCCACTTCCCTCGACGCCTTTTCATCTAGCCTTTTCCATTGTTCTCTTTCTTTATATACTGCTATGAGAGCAAGGAAGAGGGAGCCTAGACCAGTCGCGTGGAAAGCGTATCCCTCTATACTTGTATGCTCTGCGTCGACGACGACGAATATTTCTCTAGTGACCTATTTTTTACCAACATTGAGCGGTGTTTATGCGCCAGCCTGCCTGGTGTGAACGAGACAAAATCTGCCAGCCCAGCGAGTCTAGGTTCGCGGCGCGCTATCGCAGCCAACCGACATTGAGTGTATGAAACATGTGTTCGCGGCTTCACCGCCGGTTACTATACTGCAAGTTGCTTTTTTTCTACAAGAGATAAAATGGCTCGTTTAAGCCGTAAATCTGCAATAAGAGTTTATGCTAAAGGATGTAGGTGGTGTTTAGTATGTGGACTTGTTTGCCCTGTTTAAGAGGCGTCTTATCTTCTCAGGCAAAAGATGTCGAGGAGGATAAATAAAAATTGGGCGTGCAAAAGATCGTGCGTTGAATCTGACGGATTAGTTGTTTTCTGGTAGGATGCTGGCCCAGTCTATTGTTGGGCTGTAATTGTGCAGCGGGAGAGTCAAGTCATGCTCTCCCCGCTCACCCACAAAATATAGTCAAAAGAACTACCTACCGCGCTTAGGGTGCATGTTGAAGGTATAGCGTGTTATATTTTGCCTTTGTAAAAACCTTATTGTAATACCCCGCAGGTGTACGTAATGTAGGAAGAGGCTTTTGAAGGCCAATCCCTAGGCAAGCATTTCAATCCTTTTCTCTTGCCTCTTGTCTCTTGCAGCGGAGAGGTCTCTTCCTCACCGCTTCTTAAAAACACCCTTTTAGTATTTATTAGTTGTAGGCTCCTCTGCCCATCCTCTCTCAACATGCAGTCCACGCATTGTTTCCCACTCAATGTCGAAGGCACCGAGTACCATGCCTCGCAAGGCTACCTTCCGCATTGTTCCTTGCAGCACTATACCAAAATGGTGCATCAGCAAATTATACGACAGGCGAGGCGGCAGCTTCCAGCCCGAGGAATATCGAGAGGCTCGGAGCTGGGAACGGAACCTGGGAGTGACCCAGTGGCCCCTGATCATCGAAGTCGGTCACGTCTGGACCAAGAGGTTCAGTCGCACTTTAAAGCTGCGTCTGCTTGGGCCAAGAGGAACGCAGCAGTCGGTATTCCGCGGGATCTCCTGGAGAGCTACCTATGGATACCATCAACATTCCAATCCTATCACTTGAGCATCTTAGACAATGGCCTCGTCGGAAACAGGGACATAATCTCCCTGCACGATACGAGATCTGATTATGTTGCGGAACGTGGGCAGTCCGCATGTGCGAGGAATTGAAGGATTGAACTGAAGTTATATTGTCTATGGGGGTGAGAGCTCTATTATACGCAGATAGCAAACATACCCAAGGCACAAACACCTATGCCAGAAGGTTGTGGAGCACCATGGGACATCGTAGAGCATCGTGGCTGACAAGTTGCTACTGCGTCGGTGCAAGAGAGACCCAAAACCGTGACAGATTACGATCCCCGTTATCCGAACACCGAATTTAGAGGAGAGCTCCTCGTCATCAAATGGATATGCTAGGACCCAGCCTAACGCGTATACACACAAATATTCGACCACGATTATGGAGTTTCTGTATAGACAGACTCACACTCTCACTGGTATGTTTTATTCTCGATGCTGTCCTCATACCAACGACGACTTGTGCTTACCTCCACCGCCACAATTGCGACTACGACCGTGCTCTTGACAACTACGCTCAATTCTACCCACGTTCTTACCGAGACCCAAGGTTTCAAATAAATTGAGAATACACATCAAGGGCGGGGGTATGGCATTCCCGCGGGTAGTGTAAGGCTGGGCTTGCTGCGTTGTGGAAAGAACTGCCATATCTGAAGGTAAATGAGCGCGGCGGAGGTCTGATTCATCAAAATTGGACAATTCCGTTTAGATTTGTTAGTAGGGAGTTCAGGGCGGACTTGTTGTTCCTCCGGCTCAAGGCTGGGACGTAATACAGCTCAATTTGATATGTGATGACGTTTCTGGACCTAGCGATTTTGTGCAAATCGACTAGCGTTTAATTCGTGCTAGCGTCGTGTTGGGAAAGTGCAAAATCATCGTGGCAGCACAACGCAACTCGAAGATTGCTATCACGAATTCCATTTCAGAAGGACGAGGGACAAGCCTGTGTAATCTGAAATGTCAACAACTAGCCGTAAACCTATCGCGAGCCAAACGAATATCGCAGCTTAGATGCAAAGAGTGCAAGAATTGCACTTTTGAACCAATCACACGCTAAAAGCACAGCAGTCAAACATCTCGGAGTTTAGCTGTAGACGTCCGCACATCCAAGCCATGGCGCCGGTAGCATGAGGAGTATATAATGATGACCTCCGTCAAGCTTTCAAATAGTAGCGAAGCATTAGACACCGCACTACCACATACTTCGGCACTATATACTGCATTGTGTTGATTTGCTTCGGCATTGACATTACTTCACACCAAACAAATACTGCGGCACCGTTCTAGACGATTTCACACCATGTCCGCCATCGTTAAAGAGATCGCCCTGATCACAGGAGGTATGCTTCGAAAGCAGCCTCTCCTTGTGCAAGTGACTAACAACTTAATCAGCTAATAGCGGGATCGGCTTCGAAATCGCACACCAACTTCTTGCCAAAGGCACATACCACGTCCTCCTCGGCTCGCGATCCACCCAAAAGGGCAGTGCGGCCCTTCAGGAACTGCAATCACGCAATCTCTCTGGCGTTATCGAACTCGTCCATCTTGATGTTCAGAGCGATGAGCACATTAGCGAGGTTGCCACGTTCATCACTCAAAAGCACGGGAAACTCGACATCCTCATCAACAACGCTGCTGTCGCCATACCTGAGGGCGCGACAGAACGTGAACGACTCCAGACGGCGTTCAATGTCAATGCGACAGGACCTTATCTTCTTACCAAGGCACTCATCCCGTTGCTACGCAAGTCCACTAATCCCCGCATTGTCAACATTTCTTCTGGTGCTGGGAGCATCGGGCGCAGGCTGTTTGCTGAGAGCCCAATGTACAGGATTCAAGGTGTATCGTACCGCACAAGTAAGGTGGCATTCAACATGATCACAGCATGTTTACATGTTGAGTTTGGTTTGGGCATTGAGCAGTCCGATGGTGAGAAGATTGACGGTGAGGAAGCGAAGGGCAAGGCGATGAAGGTGTTTTGTTATGATCCTGGTAAGGATTCCCGGGCATGAAATTTTTGTGCGAACTGAAGACTGACTTCGCACTTTCCTAGGCTTTACTGTGAGTAACCTCGGCCCACACAACAAGAAAGAGTTTGGTGCGAGGAGTGCTGAAGAAACGGTGGTGAGTATCATGGAGGTTATTGAAGGAAAAAGGGACGAAGATGTTGGAAAGTTCATCCATAATTCAGGCGGTTATCCTTGGTAGTCTGTAGATGTGAGATGTGTAATTGAGATCGGAAAGTTAGTGAATATCTTGGTGCAATGCATGCCGAGGCCGAGGAGAAGTCAGCAGTCATGAGGGCACTAATAGGCTAAATTATCTTTTGATGAAGCCACCAACCGCCAGACTTGTCAACAATCAAGCCGGTCGGCGGCCTGATTCCTATCTAGGCTGACACGGGCCTATAATAGGGACGTGCGCGCCTAATCAGGAATCAAGCTTGCAGATCGGCTTGATTGTTGGCAAGTCTGCCAACCGGACGAATCAGCTCGTCTTAGCAAAACAACAGTAGTCACTTTTTCCCTTCAGAGCGTCATGACAAAGCATGCTACTCACTCGCTCTCTCGCAGAACAAAATGACCGAAAACCCTCATGGCTGACAAAAGATGTGGTGCTACTGATGAAATGGGAAAGCTGTGCCTCTGGGGCGTAACGTCGTGAAACTGGATAAATATCGCCTCGTAGGTCCCGGATGAACAGTATCAACGAACTCAACAAAACTTCCAGCAGCATCAGGTACTAGGCCAAAGAAAAACAACAACCTCAATCATCATGTCCACCATTCAAGGTCGCAGAATCGCCATCGTCGGTGGAAGCGGTACTATCGGTACTCACACGCTCACCGCCCTCCTTGAGGACAAAAGCCATACGATTACGACAATCTCCCGCGCAGACTCCAACGCGACTTTCCCCCTCCAAAGTCGTGGTAAGAAAGGCGACTACACCGACGAGTCATTCCTCGTCTCCGCCCTAACCGGTCACGACATCCTGATCATTCAACTCGGCATCTCCAGCACCGACCAGCAGACTCCACTCATCAAAGCAGCAGCTAAAGCAGGCGTCCGCTACATCCTACCCACCGAATTCGGCTCAGACATCTACGCGCCCTTTGCAAAAGTTTTCCCCATTATGTCCAGCAAGAAGCAGTACCGCGACTTGACCGAAGAGCTTGGCATGAGCTGGATTGCCGTCGTGAACAACCCGTGGTTTGACTGGTCGCTCAAGGGCGGCTTGTGGGGCATCGACATCGCGAACCAGAAGGCGAGCTTGTATGTCGGTGCGGAGGGCAGATTTAATACTACGACGCTGAAGCAGGTTGGTGAGGGTGTGGCCGCTTTGTTGAGCTTGCCTGATGGGGAGTTGGAGAAGTACAAGAATAGCCCTGTGTACTTGAGTTCTTTCTGCATCACCCAGCGGGAAATTCTGGATAGCGCCATCAGAGCTACGGGAACGAAGGAGAGTGATTGGGATATTACGACTCCGGCTGTCGATGAGGTCATCGCGGAAGCAAGGGCGGAAGTTGCGAAGGGGAACCATATGGCGTTCATCAAGGAGTTCTACATCACGCATATGCGTGAGGGTACTGGTGGGAACTACCAAGAAAAGGCAGCGAAGGATGCGGAGGTGTTGGGGTTAAAGGAGGGGAGTCTTGATGAGGTTGTGAAGGCTGTTGTGCAGGAGCTGGCGGATGTGAAGTAGCGTCCTGTCTTAATATAACGCAAGAATCGTGATTTGGGAGCGACAATACAGCATAGTGAGCATATACACGTGAAATTTCAACTGCGCTTATAAAGTACCCCTGTAGCATATGCATGCCTTCGTACTAGTCAAGTTCGACCTTGCATTCTCCTCATTTGATCTTCGACTCAAGAGACCTCCAACCTCAGCGCATCGTACTGCAGATACACACTCTCTGGTAACACTGCATCTTCTGGCGCAGTAGCCCGTGCCGGTAAGCTTAGAACAAACTCATTCGACCCGACCTTGAGCGTCTTTGCATCAAACTTAAACTTATGACCCGTAGTGTAGCACGTAGCCGCGCTCCGCACCGCACAGCTCGACGAGTGTTGGCTAGGAATAGTCCACGTTTCCAACTGCTTCTCATTGACGACGACATTGTACGGAAGACTTTCCCACGCTTTGCCGCCCGCAGCGTCATTGTTACCTGCGGATGTTTTCACGCCTGCGAGCTGGACAGTGAATGTCGCGATACTCTTATTGGCAATCTGATCCTGCGTGACGTCGAAAGTGAGAGTCCAGTTATTAACATTGGTATAGTACGGATCCTTGCGGAGGTAGTTCGCTTTGCCGCCGAATACGCTCCAGTGAACGTAGTTCAGATCGCGCAAACTCGAAGTACCAACCTTGTACTTGACACCATTGGGAAAATCGTTGACGAAGTCATGTACAGCCCAGTAAAGACGATACTGGCGTGGTTGCAGCGGCTTCGACGTGTCTTTCTCGTTGCCATGAAGGAACTCGCCACTGCTCTTATCCGGGGTACCGATACGCCAAAGCTCAGTACCCGAAGACTCGGCGATCCACGTAGCGGTGGTAGTCGCAGTCGCGCCAGCCTGGATTGCGACGTTGTCCTGCTCGTACTGGCCGAAAATACCATCAGCGAATACGGTCAGGCGATATGTTCCAGCCTTAACAGAAGGAATCGTGACACTTCCGGAGGCATCGACATCGGCCCAGTATTGGTACGATTTGCCGTCTTTGTTATTGTCTTGGAAGTCGTTGTTGTTGAGAGAAAGCACAGCGAGAGCACGAATCGCGCCTTTAGGAAGGGCAATAATGCCCTTGAATGTACCGCGACCAGATGAAGGAACAAGGTTGGGGACATGTTGCGCTATGGAGTCGTAGAAAGAGGTCCAATTGTTGGTGGTGGTCTTAGCGGCGTCGCTGCGCAGTTGCTGTAGTGAAGTGCCCTTGGCACCCTTGTTGAAGTAGTAGAATTGCTGTAAGTAGTGTCAGTCAACCGTTGGTTGTAGACGAAGTGAGTGCAAACTAACAGGTCCAAAGGTCCGATCAAAGCCGTTGACCATCTCTGGCACTCCGTTTCCGTGATGATTGGACACCAGGTAATTATAAACAATTCCATCAACGGTGAGGTCTGAATGCGTTGGTCCGTTGAAGTAAGTTTCTTTACCTATGACGGGGCTCATAACCAGCCATGCGCCGTATGCCGAGCCGTCGATACTCTTGCTACCGTCACCGTACATTCCATGCACGGTTTGGTCTCTCCATGTCTCTGAGAACATGTACTTGGTGAAATAGTTCGACATCTGTTTAACGTATGGGTCGTCATCTTTGCCGCCCACATACCACGACGCATCCTGCACTGTCGGCGCACCACTAGTATCCGGCAGCGGGGCGTACATCTCATCGCTCGAAGACAAATGCGTCCAGATGGACCCAGTCGGGCGAAAAAGCTGTCGCAACTCTCCCAAATCCCCACCACTCGGTGTCTGTGAACTGCTGTATTTCACCCGAGCAAAGACATGCATACCCGTCTCGCCATCTCGCAGAAACCAGTACTGCTCAAGCACCTTGCCTGTATTCTTGTAGTCCTGGCTCATCATGGCTCCTGCGTATGCTTTGCCAGCTCCATCGGTGCCTTTGAACAATTTGTACGTCGCGCCACTCCCGGGCGTCCAGAAACCATCATCGGTGCAATGGCAGTCTAGATACGGTCCGCGTCCAGTACCAATGAGGTTCTGTCCATCGAGGGTAAGTTTTGACACGGATCCAGAGCTCTTCGCTACCGAAAATGAGAGTCGGTCATTTGATATGTTGATTGCGCTGCTATCCTCGGAGGATAGCAGCGCGGAAGTGAGTGAAGCCCAGAAGGGAAGGTAGAGAAGGACGCCAAGCTGGAACATGGTGACTGTCGTTGCGCTGCTTCTGCTCCAAAGCAGCATCGCAAGTATTCTCGGGACGCCTTTATATCAACCGGCATGTGGCAGAAACAGTATGCCCGGAAGAAAAGACACCGATGCTCCAGGAGATGAGCCAAGAAGTGCCCAACCTAACAGTTTATACAGTGCGTACATCTTCTAACAGCTGATACCAGTTCAGTTGCTGCTCGAAATTTTCCGTCCTTACCTCGAGCATATGTTTCCTTCATCGACGCAGTAACATACCGACAAGGCCATAACGCTCCTAGATTTAAGTCTAAACATAATCCGAAAGCACGGAGAAGCCTTGATTTGCCCTAACGCGAAGTAACATTTATCAAGTAGCCCGTTGTGTGTCAGGGTGCGATACTTAAAACGGGATGGTAGCCGGAGTCAGGATCTTGATGAGCGCAGGGGAGTAGATTGCGGGGAGCGGGGAACGTTAACGGGCGAATTGCGCTGGCTCATGCGGGGTATGAGATAGTAGATTGGCAGCATTGAGAGACTTTGGGTAACAGGCTATATCAGCCCTTCGCGACTATTCGAGAGCTATCTCTCATAGGTGAATCGATTTTAGTCCCTTGTTTCAATGGAGCCTGGTCGCAGAGTCTTGAAGATGCGGAAGAATTGTCGTAATCCCATAGGATCGTATAGCCGGATGTCCGACATCGCGCAGCTCTTCATAGCAATATCATTTTGAAGTCAGAATCGATGTAGCTCTTTCCGATAGCCCAGATTTGGTGAGTGTAGTGCTGTCTAGTCGCATGCTGCAGTAGCTTTGAGAGTGACTGATTCCACCCTGCTCTTTCATCTATGCTCCCCGTCCACGAAGCTGTGTAGGTAGCAATCGCCAAAGATCTGGTATTGGCGTTCATATTTAAATTTGGTATGGTCTTCCAGGTGATTTACATGAGTCCGAGTCTCTGCATTGGGACTCGCCGGGAAGGGAGCCTAGCTCTTCCCGAAAGGTCTTTGCAAGACATCCAAAATATCCCAGATCATTGAGAATGATGGAAATATTGCCATTAGAAACAATGAAGATCTCGTTGCCTACACAGTAGTGGTGCTTTGTACTCAGATAGCCTTGTTTGGTAAGCAACATCGTACGTCCATACGCGATTCCGACCGGTCTCGATTGTTGTTGTGCGCTCTATACAGGTAGGATGAAAACACGGCGAACGTGAGGTCATGATATAGATTCCCTATCAACACGAACTAAGGCGAGGTGAAGAGGCTGAAGTGCAGGCAGCAACTCCAGCTTTCCGAGATGCATGTGCCTTGAGCAACGCTAAGCCATGAAAGCCTAGTCTAGTATCGATAGTCACCCGCCAGCACCGAAGCCGGAGCAGGTCTCGCCGTGCGCACGTACCTTTGATATAAAGTTGCGTTTGCCTGCCCGTAACTTTTCTCTCCTTACTCTACACCTAACTGCGACCAACGACACCTCATATTGGCGATCTGACTGCAATTACAACTCTCTCTCGAGCATGATTTCCGCTGCAGCTTGGGAGATCCACCCGCAGGGTAGATTTCGGGGACTGTTCGTGAGAAGCACCTCCTACGGTAGTCACCTCGTTCATCATATGACGTTCGTTACATCTAAAACCACAACCACACTAGTACTGGAGTTCCTTCGTTCGTCCTTCGGCATTCCTTCTATTTGAATAAACATGTCTTCTTCCAAGGCACGTAACAACTCTCCTTCTCGAGATGAATCCGGATGCCATTGCGGCCTGAGGGTTCCAACGTGCCAGCAACCCTGATTTTTGGAGGCTTCAGTGGGCGCAAGGAGTTGCCCGAGTACTAGTCTGCTGTAACTCTGCATATCTCTCTTTATCTATCTCACCGGTCATATCGCGCGTTGTCCCTTGTTTTTCAAGCTCCCTCGTCGCTTTCACCGCGCCGTGGGAAGTGGACTCTCTTTCACTTTACATCCAAACTCCGAGACGCCTGGGTTAGCAAGCAACAGATGTATGGATTGTAACGTCCGAAGGTCAACACAACTACCGATAATACATGGGGTGGTTAAACTGATATTGTTACGGTACTGAACCAAACCGAACAACCAATTAAAGCCTTCGGGTACAAAACGCGATATGATTCGGGTAAACTTCCATGTTGCCGCTCGTGGGTCTTTAGACAAGCAATCCCAGGATCAGCGACCTACCAAATGAGAGACTTCGATCATTCCCCACGGACATCAATCAAGTCTTACTCTGCGGTATAAGAGCATGTAAGCTTGAACACGAAAGCTTAATTGGCCCCACAGGCTTAATGTTGCCTCGAGGTCTTACATGTATAGATGGCAACCGCCCATAGTTCAACAGACGCTTGTTACCGAACCTTCCTATCAACTATTCCTCGCGAAAAGTCTCGAACCTTGGGTTACGCACAATGCTGGCAATAACACTCCTCGCTTTGGCGTTCGCCTCAATTGGTCTCGCCGCTGCTCCCGAAGGCTACCGCACAGTCTACATCGCTTCGAAGCAAGACGCAAAGCTCGTCGTCGTGCCCAAAACGCGCACGAATGGCAGTACCCTTGTGGTGTAAGTCCAGTGTACACTTCACAGCTTTATGAACCCTGGCATAGACAATCTTGGCTGACATGAGCTCCAGCCAAACCTTGACTTCCAAGCCAGAGCAAGCATGGTATATCAAAGCCAACCAAACCAGCATTCAACTCGCCGACACAACGCTCTGCATGGACGCCGGTCCTAAGAGCGGCTGGAAAAACATGGCCAACATCTACCTCCGCGAATGTGCCGACATCAAGCAACAGAAATGGGATTCTAAGGCCGATGGAAGGATTGCGCTATTCGCGTCGACTGGTACGCAGCAGTGCATCGATCTTCAATATTTGAGAGCGACGCTGAACAACCCTGTGGGGCTGTACGACTGCGCTGGCTTGAACAACTCAGGGGCGTCGGATAATGGGATCAACTGGCCACTGATGAATGCCACCACCAGTACATAATTTAGTGTTCAGATGGGAGTTGAGTTTATAACATAATTCCGAGCGACGCAATCTGGCGCAATGTAGTCAGAAATCGGAAGATAAAACAAATAAACATTTTGCTTTGTCAAGTAAACCTTCCAGTCATATCAGCTTTTTACGCCCAACCTTCTCCTATCTGAGTGGGGCTGATCGTTGGCAGTACCTGATCATTGAGCGCCACTCAGATGCTTGCTACTCCAGGAACTGCATGGCTAGCGTCTTGTTCGATGTACTGTGAAATCCCATAATTCAGATGATATCTTAGCATTGTCTTTTCGTCTTAGTTTGGGCCTGTGTCGTTCAAGTTGGACCGCCTCTCGACTTCTCTCTCCTTCTTTGTCCAGAGCACATAGGTACCAACCACGGCTAGGAGTGTAAGAGCGATAGTGACGAGGAAGTATAGGCAGAGCCAACTGGAGTATGTGCGGCCGTCGAAATCGGCGTTTAAGCTGAAGGAGGTTGTGCTGAAGAACGCCTGGTCTGTCAAATTTTACATTTTAAAATGGGAGGGGCGAGGACCTACTGTAGTAAACGTAGCTGGGAGGAGGAAGATTGTAATCGCAGCAATGATCCGCATTACTGCACTATCTCGCGAAGTGGCAAAATAACGCTTTGCGACGTTTTCGCAAGTTTCGTACTGGTAGCTAAGTCGCGCTGCGCAGTGCCACGGTAATTCTATTCACTAGCAATTAGTCTTATCATTGTGTTTCTTTCGTCAGCTGCTTACTGCCTGTACTAAGGCTTGTCCCCTTTTCGACAAGTACTCTGCTCTATCTTCGAGTCCAGTGCTCCAGAACCGCAGATACGCATGAATCTCAAGCAGCATAATTTCTACCTTAGCCGCTTCGTTGTCTGACAGAAGATTATCCCCAGCCTGTGTTTTGTACCGTTTCGCTACCTGATCTAGTAGATCGAGTTGCTGGGCTGTATTATTACATGACAACACTATGTACGCAATAGTGATATTAGCAGCGTTCAAATCTCTCGAGAGCGCGGTGAAGCCTATTCTGGCTAAATCGAGGCTATCTTGATAGTCGAGTCGGACCCCTAAGCCGCGCTCGTGCCGGTATATCTTGTCTTGCCAGATATTAAATGCTCCAAGGTGTCTCTCTAGGTTACTTTGAACGACCATACTGGGAATGAGGAAGTCGGTGGCGCGCGCTTTATATTCTTCAATGGCATAGGAAAGCCGCGTGATGCGCTGATTCATCGCGTCAGGCACAAATTGCATCTCGAAAGTAGCAGAGAGGAGAATGGCGACGCAGACATATTAGTCTTTCGGTTTCTGTTCATGCGACGGAGATTCAGGTGAAGCAAGGTTGGAGAGGGGTGAAAGTTTCGGCTGAGGAAGGCCAAGATTCGGTGTGGGGGTGGAGCTTCATGGTAATTGATGCGAGACTTCATGAGCCGTTGCGCATCCAGTAAGCTATAGCTTGCTCTTACCTTGCGTCTTTTCTTTCCTCATCTTTCTAAGCACTTCTTCCACCTGCGCAAACTGCTCATAGTACTTCAAGCTTCCCGGATTCGCCAGCGTGCCACTTGCCTTGATAGTCCTACCCGAGACGATTTGCTTGACTGGCAATTCGACCTTCTTCAGGTTTACTGTAGTCTGTTTGACGTTAGCGAGACCAAAAGCCACTAGATCCAAGTGATACGTACCGGGATGTCCCAAGTCTGGAACACGTATCTGGGAACATGCCTCCTACTCCTCTCCTCGCTAATCTTAGTCTTCACTTTCTCCACCAACTTCTCTGTGAAGTCAACCCCAACGTCCATCTTCAAGAAGAGCATAACGCTCTCATCGTTGTCTTGAGGTCTGCGTTGCCCAACGCATATGCTATCCGCGATCTCTGGGAAGTGTGTTTCGATGACGCTATAGATGTCTGAAGAGCCGAATCTTACGCCACTCGGGTTCAGCACACCATCTGCGCGACCAAGAAACAGGATCTGGCCAGTCATGGGATGAATCTGGATGAAGTCACCGTGCGTCCAAACGTGCTGGAAACGAGCGTAGTATGCGTTTTGGTATCTTTCGCCGCTGTCATCACCCCAGAAGAAGACGGGTTGGTTAGGGAAGGAAGCCGTAGCAACGAGTTCACCAGGTTCACCGTGCGGAACAGCCTTTCCAGGACCGCTCTCGATCAGGCTATCGTAGACTTCTAACTTTGTACCCAGACATGGACCTTGACATCCGCCGACGTATACAGGTTCAAGCGGGTTCTCGGCACCGAAGCTACCTGCGAGATCAGTACCACCAGAAATGTTGCGCAGGTGCACAGCCGAGGGAAATCCAGTGTCGTAGAACCACTCAAATTGCGCCTCCGTTAATATCATTCCGGTAGAACAAACGGACCGGAGAGCCGAAAGATCATGGAGATCCCGCGGAATGATATCGCGCTTTTGTAGCTCGTGTAGAAATCGCGGTGAGGTGCCGAAATCGGTGACACGCTGCTCTTGGAGGATGGACAAGAAAGCCTGAGGAGACGGTTGGAAAGGCGAACCATCATAGAGAATACTCCGAGAACCGAGGAGACAGCACTGAACAGAGACCATGTACATGATCCAGCCAGTCTGCAGTGGTCAGTCACTCGTATCCACAACACGGACGCTGACTTACGGTAGTGTATTGCAAGACAACGCTGTCCGGTTTCATCTCTTTGTGCAGTATACTTTCTTTCGTAGCACTAATCAAGGCGCCACCAGTGGAGTGTACAATGCATTTCGGTACACCCGTAGTACCACTCGAATACACGATCAAGAACGGATCGCGAAACGCCACTCTTTCACACAGCAACGCCTCGTTCCCATGCGCAGCCTTCAAGAAGTCGTCCAACGTCACAGTCCTCGGCAAGCCTCCTAGATCCGCTGGTTTCCCGGGAAAGCGAGGCTGAGTGACCACGCCCTTGAACTCAGGTACGGCTTTCATGCCATCAACAATCTCCTTGATCTTGGGTCTGAGATCGACAGTATTGCCATTATAGAATGCCCAGTCGTCTACAAAGATGTAGGCAGGTTTAATCTGGAGCGTACGTTCCAGAATACCCTTCGTTCCCATGTCGGCACTACTGGAGCTGAATATCCCTCCCAGGCTCACAATAGCCATGAAGATTATGAAGGTGTCGAAACTGGTGCTTGCGACGACCGCGACACGGTCCCCTTTCTTGACGCCTCTTCCTCGGAGCGCATTGGCAAGCAATCCAACACGTCGACGAAGCTCACCCCATGCCAGGTGACGAACCTCAGTATTGCCTTCACGTATCTCCGTCAAGGCAATCTTCGAGTCTTCTTTATGCTCAGTAGTCCGAACGGAAGCATCAGACGATGAGACTGAGTACAGAATGTTCTCCGCGAAGTTCAAGTGAGTGCCGTCGAACCACCGTGGTATGCTTTCCATAGGTGCTGCTTGATCGACAATCTAATACGTCAGCCAACAGTATGTGAAGTACTCTGTAGTACAAGGCCTTTGTGTGTGTAACCCGAAAAGCTTGGTCATACCTCAGTATAATTGCCATCGTGGATCAGCCCGCTAGCATGCCACATGTCGTCCCAGAAGTCTGTCCGTTGTTCGCCGACACTCCAGTCGTACAGTTCACGGAAGGTCTGTCGTCCCATGATTTAGTAATCTCATTATCATAGCTTCTAAGCAGATGTGTTGGTGCATCCTCTTCCACATGTCAAGCTAGCATCGCATGCGCAATCGAACCCCTTTCGAACTAAGGTCGATGGAGAAACTGTCAGACGCTTCAATCGAAACCATAATCCCCAGCTACTACCCGTCATATCTTATTGACATTAAGTGCAACGGCGCATTCGGATAGCTCGCAGCTACCCGCACCCACAAGTCTGGAATCTGACAGACGGGTTGAAACATAAGTGCGTCCCTAGAATAAAACAAAACGTCCCAACAACTGTGCGCGAGCGGGTTTGACAAATACGGAGCTTACCTGCATGTTTAGTCCTCGTTTCCGATTCGCGTTCTGCATGAACTTCCACATTTTGGTGGACCTTGCATCGGGATGCTGCCATAGCTTTCGGGGCTTTGGATGATCGGTGGACATTTTGTTTATATTTACGATTGGGTGGGGGAGGTATCGCAGGTCTGGAATGAAGTTGGAGTTGGTGTCGGTTGATTGAGGGTCGAGGTCTTAATGGAGGTCTGTCGGCAATTGCATTGCGGGGATGCGATGTCACTCGGTACCAAATAAGTCGGAATAACTAAGAAAGAAGCAAGCCGTGAACTCCAAAATCTTCACATAATGCTGCGCAGCTTGGATTTTGGTGATCAAATGATGTGAAGAAGTTGACTTTCGAATATGCCTCCTACCACCAAGCACCTCTGTGATCTTGAGATTGGGGTGGTCGCGGGGAAGGAGCTGCCCCACGCTGCGGAACCTTTCCGATCCGATCGTGGAGGAAGACGTAACCGGCTCCTACTATTCATTTGCACATGGACGAATTTTTAATAGAGACTACGCGGAGCGAAGAAAAGGCGCCACGAAGTGTCTTGAGTTCATGAGCATGTGTCTCCAACATTATACGACTCTGTTTGAACTTCTGAGATCTCCTGGGAATCGCGAGATATCTAGTGGACGCCTTAACTTCAATCAGACCCCCGGATTTCTGATCCCACCCACCTGTTTCAACATTTTAGCGTGAGGTACTAATCCCTGCTGGTAGGGTAATATGGATGCTTTTATACTACAGGGTGCTTACCCTACGCCATATAGACGTAGTGTCAATATCCATAACCCACAGTGTAATATACAAGCGGAAGCCGCTATATGCACCCCGTGATGCCAGTGATCAACCTATACGAGATCACGCTTCCAAGTGGAAGAGGTGTGCTATCAATATCGTCACCGACGATCACTCGTTCGAGAGGGATCTTGTTGTATTGATGCGTCTACTATCTTTGTATTTAGTCGAAAGATAGAGTAGCACGTTCTGAACAGCGGATGCTCGCATCTCAACGACGGGCCTTTGGTCGTTGTGTCGCCGGTTGAGTTGCACAGACTTGGTGCTGATGTTTTACAATCGAAACATGGAGTATTGGCAGCTAGTTACTATTGGAGGTGTCACCGTGCACGAGGCTGCTCCGCTGTCAGCAAAAATCCTGCGAAGACCCGTGCCGCGAATCCCATTCGACTTTCGGATACTGTCAGCGTGTTGATGGTACAGTCGTTGCACAGACCGTGTGGTTCGAGGCGATAACAGCACTTGTGGAGCGTTGCGTGAACATCGGACCATGGCTTTTGGACGAACAACTGTGTTACGTGATGGGGCTGAATAGTTAGGCGTTTGATCCTAGCGTGAAGCAAAAACCAGTGAAGGACAAGATGGAATCACTGACAGTTGCGACATTATGGTCTGCGAGCCAGGTGCTCACGGTCATAGCAGTTGCTTTCCGTGATGTAGTCTCTTCTCTGACTCGTTGCACATGTTGGCTGATGATGAAGATGGTGCGCCAATGTGGTGGGGTAACGTTAGCAGGTCGGGTGGAGGGATATTTTCTGTCTTGGTGCATTCCTCACAACCCGCCGATGCCGTGACCACGCTGAGATAATCAGGGATAGTGTCCGAAGCCGATGTTTGTACTACGCAGTACCGTTGAGCGTGGCAATCGGCGGCGTTGTTGTTGGAGCACAGAGACACTGCTTTCGGGACATCGGTTTCTCATCTTGCAGGATCAAGGCAGTATGTTTGAACAGGGTACAGTGTGTGAACGATGGGGCTTGTGAACACCAGAATGATGGAATAGATGTCATGAAACGCGTGTTGGTGTCGGAGAATGTGATGCTGTTCCCAGGACGGCTTTAGCTGATGTAAGAGTATGTGGAGGCAAGACGTTTGACATGCTACATGTACCAGGCTCTCACGGCACACGTTAGCAGCTAAAAAACCCAGTGATGTGCCCTCGGCAATGATGCGCTGCCTCTGTGTACGCCCGGGGCCAGGACGTGAGATCGCATTGCTGACGATGGGTGGGTGCATCCTCACCACCTGGTCGCTTGCTCGAATGCACGGCCTCTAAGAGCTGGCACGGTCCTAGCTTCCGAAGATGCTGCTGCTGCAGATAGGGTCCAATATACACAGATTGGCGAGACAAGCCCAGTCGCTCGATTAGGCCAGCCTGACTCTTTAGGGCGATCAGAAGACCCTCTTTGATGCAATAGTCGAACGCCTACTGATGTCACGACAACGCTCTTGACTCGCTCCAATTAATCGCAGAGTTTGGCTTTGAAAGCGTGGCCTCTGAGTGGGTACGCTGGAGTAGGTGATGGCGGTGTGCGCAACGGCAAGCGCAGGAACGAATAGCACGGCAGAGCATCGTGACGACCGTGCACACACCGTCAACAGGTGGATGAGACCCCAGCTACTCACAGACCGAGAATAGAGCCATGCAGTGAGTATGTGCCTGGCGTCGTGCCCAGCGGACTTCGGGCCTCGTTCGACGCAGAGGGAGACGCGACAAAGATAACCTTCTCGCTGTCAGCGTTTGTGTGACTTCGGATCCGGCGCACGATATTCAGCCCACAGAATCGGGCTCCCTACAGAGTGGAAAAGGTGAAAGAAGGGTCTCTGGAGATGGCGCCAGCGCACAACGGGTGGGAGCGGGCGCAGAAAAAAAGAAGTGGTATCAATTGCTCGGGGGTGCTAACGGTTCCTAGTCAGTTATAGCGTCCACCATGTCTGCTCGACCCCACACAGTGTGCGCCTCGTTCACAGACGGCGTGTGCTGAGTGGTCCTGCCCCTGAGCAGCAGAATAACTGTCGAGAATAGAGATGGTGCGATAGGCCCTGAGATGAAAGGATGGGGATCAGAGAGCATCCTGTCCTCTGGCGTCCTCTGGTAACCTCGTCAGCTACGCCTCGGCGTCTCTTTGCACGAGAATCAGCTTGCAGCTCCAACCGCGAGTTCGCCATGGCCTGAAGGCTGTGTATGGGTTGCCTGTCGACAATGTGAAACTCTCCTGCGACCAGTCAGATCTCGCCCCTCCACAGACATCGTAGAGCGGCAGCTAGCACAAGCTGCAGAACTACGGCATTGAATGTTGCGCGATCGCAAATTGTCAGTGCCCAGGGGCGGACTTTACTTGGTGATGCACTGGCCGTAACTGACTCCTGCCCTGGTCACCGACCCATCTCCGTGCGCGGTTCCTACTTGAAACTTCGATGCCTGCCAGGTGCAATATATACAGGCATCGCCAAAGTAGGGTAATATACTGTTGGTGTTCCCTCACCCCTCCAACATCGAGCGCCATCATATACCCGCAAGACCCCTCCGCAGCACGCTCTGGTTGAAGCTGTTACTTCTTGCGAACGAGCTGGATCCTTGTGACACGACGAGTCTCACTCAGACGGCGGCTTGCCTTGCGCTCCTAAGCCACGCGCACTTCTCCGACTACTGGCGAGTAGGAACTGCACGCCTTTGGTTTCAAGTTTCACCAGCTGCCGCCGAGTTCGACATAACAACACCCCAGGTCCCGAATCTTCACGGTCGAGCATCACTTTACGAACTTGCCCTCCATCAGCAATCATGCCCAACGTCGCTGCAGCCTCACGGCTTTCGCAATGGACTTTTGATAAGCCTGTCCTGGCTACACACCCTGATCGATCGAGTTCTAGCAGCTCGGCTTCGAGCCCGAACCTGTGCGACGATGTTCCCGAAACACTACGGATAGATACCTCTACTTCGCAAGAGACGAGTCCAACACCCAAGAAAAAGAGCGCCCTCTTTCAAGAGCGCTATCTGTCGAGCGAAGAGGACCTGACTGCCGATGATGGCTCGGCGTCAGAATCAGAGTACGACTATGACGTTGCGGTCGTTCATGACCTGACAAAAGAGATCAAGGCGAGGACAATGTCGATGTCAAGATGGAACAAAGGGAAGAGCTGTGATATGGCAGTAATGGTATCTTACGCCTTTGCTGGTCGTCCCAAGGTGGTGGAGCTCGACTATCGTTCGCCCATGACCGATCGCCCAACGGTTCAGCAACGGTCGGCCTCGCTTGCCCAGCTCCCAGTCACTGCAATCAGCAAGCTACAAAAGGCAGATCAGGCACAAAGGCTGTCCATGAAAATTACTCCTTCAAGTGGTTTGGCTTCACCTCCCATCTCTCGCACTACCTCGCCTGCGATCGATATTGAGTCTCGACGGCCGTCTACCAGCCATAGCCCCATTACCCATAAACCCAGCGCCTTCATCGACTCCGCCTCGGTGATATCTTCCTTTCAAACTGCATCAAGTCGCAGCTATTCACCAGCTTCGAGTGAAGCACCTCGTCGACCATCAACCTCCACCGCCGAACAATCTGCGTCAGCCCGCTCTTCAGCTTACATCCCTACGAGATCCCGTCTCGACCTCACCAGGACACAAACCTCGCAGTCCTCATATCGGTCTTCTTATCGACAATCACAATTCGGGCCCTTGACACCTGCGTCACCCGCTCTGTCTTTCCTCAGCTCAGACCCCTACGAAAACTCCAATAACAGCGCCGCATCGCCTATTATCAAAAAGTCTGCACCTCACAAGCGATTACGATCGATATCCATGAAGCTTTCTCTCGCGAAGATCGCCATTTCGCCATTGAAGAAGCCATACGACGCTCGGATCAACAGCAAGGCACCACTCACGCCTTCCGCTCCCATGACACCCATGACAGCTCCCATTGAGGGATCAGCAAATTTCACAGGTCCGAACAAGCTACGACGCGCATCAACAATTTTGAGGCCAAAGTCGCGCGGGGGCGAGTCTAAACGGGCCCCGACACCAGGAGTCGCACCTCCCGTTCCGCAAATCAACGTCACCACCCTACAGCAAAAGCGGTCAACTACCATAAGCAGGATGGTAGCTCGTGGTGCCAATGAGCGCGAACCCACTCTCGTCCTACCTGCCTGTCCCGAGACCGACGATCCCATGAGCGGCGTCAAGGGCCGAGCATTGCGGAGGCGCATATCCCTGATGGACTTTATGGATTCACTCTAAACGCATGAAATCTCGGTTACGTCTCTCTGTTTCGAAACTTCTCCATACAGACGCATGAATGCGTAGACGATTTTCATTATGCGTCACCTTTCTACCTTGTTCTGTTACTGCTTTCGCACAATACCCGGCGCAGCGATTGCGCGACGATTGGTCTATCTCGGGGTTTTTTTTCTCGATTTCTTACAGGTTACGATACCCTCGGTCGTTCGGCATCGCGAAGTGTTCGCCGCCCACACATCTGTCGCTTTCTCTTCTTGGAACCACAATTTGTGCCCACTGGTTGGCTTGTCTTTACGAAGATCTATGATATCCCTTACTTCTCTACATGGCCTTACTTTACGATATAATAGAAGTCACTTTATCGCCTGCAAAACACATTCTCAGTGACGTACACTGACAACTTTGCTTCACAACCAACCTGCGACGATCGTAACTTCTGAAGTTCATGCTTTATGACGCCACACTAGCTCTCCAGGTATCTTGTGTGTGTGAACACATGCACACTATACACGGTATCCCAAGACCATTGCTTGGCATGATGACGTTGCAACCTCAGCGGGTGGGGCTCCACAGCATGACCGGAGGCCGCAGGCATGTAAGAAACAGTGGGACTAGTTCCTCTCTTGCGTCGAAACGGAACGAAACAATCTACCAATCGGCCGCTTTCGAGGTTTTTATGCTTGGAAGTGGTTTGCATGAACGCATAGCTGTTCTTTTGCACAAATGTGGCAGGTGATGGGAATTGGGAAGGTGGGAAGATGCAGCTGTGCAAGGTTGGAGTCTTTCGAACATGTACAGCTCGTACAACGACTGACTGTTGAAGTGAGAACGTTGCATTGAACAGCAATTACATACAGCCTCTCGAGCTTCCTAACTCGTCAGCCGTCCCGTGATTAGCAATCCGTCATTCATCCACACCCCGCCTCTCCAACTCCACATGCACTTTCTTCTCCACCCGAGGCAGCCTCACAAAACCTCGGCGACTACAATATCACCACCCCTGTCCACATTCCAAATTTTCTCCGATACCCGCACTAAGCATTCGCGACGATCAGGGATTTTCCGTGGTGCTCGAGCGTCCAAGCCGTTATCGTGAAACCCGCTTTCCCAGCCGTGTTGTGATGCTATCTCTTGGCGCAACGTAAGCATTATGAATCGTGGCATGGACATTTGCATAGGCTGTATAGAAGTCGGTCAAGTTCGGCTATGGGGATCGCTCCACGGCTGCGCTAGGAAGCGAGTGATGCCAATGTGTAAAGGGATGGGTCATGTGATTGCGCGTTCGACGAGCATCCATGGGTTACTTAGGTACATGCAGGTATAAACAATAGCGCTGTACTTGTATTTAAGAATTGATGATGATGCGTATTAGCTTTTCACCTCCATAAGTGGACATATTATGTATAGCGCGAGTCATGTGCAGTGGAATAGTGAAGGTGTCAGCGAGTTGACGATTGTCAGTTGTCATAGTATCCGTGCGTAGTGCTAGCGTGCGAAACTGTGTATCCACAACAAACACACGGCTTGAGCACCACCACAACGACTCAATTATTAGCAATCACCTTTCGCCACGACGACATATCCACGCGTCGGATTTTATGCACGCATGAAGAGGAATGGCGCGAACGCATTCATCGCACACGGCAAGCCCCACGCGCTTCCGCTCGCCGCAACGCAGTCCGGCGCGTCGCCCGTCGGAGGATGGATCACAGTATGAGATGGACCTGGACGCGCTAGGCCTCAACTCGACCTTCGAATCGACAGAGCTAGATGGCAGCCATGAGCCGCCCGTCGACCGAGTGGAGACGAGCGAGATCGAGGGACCGGAGGACTTCACCATGAACATGACGTACTGGATGACGGCCGACCTGCCGCTGGCGCAGATAAAGTCGCGGAAGGAGGCAAGCGCGAGAAGGTCCGAGGTGCGGATGGACGCCATGCAGGAAGGAAGTGAGGAGCGGAAAGCGACGGAGGCGGGCGACCAGGCCGCTATGGAGGAGAACACCACGGAGCGAAGGAGCGACCCATCTCGCACCGCCACGCCTACGATGCGCGCAAACGGCACTACCGCACAACGCGAGTACAGCACACCAGCTTCGGAGCGATCAATGGAGAATGAGGAGAAGGTGCGCAGCTTCCTCAGCGCGCTGCCAGACACAGACATGGAAGGCGCGCTCACGGGGACACCACTGCATGTGCCCAGACACAGCTTCCTACAGGTCCCGAGATCTTCTCCCCCAAAAGCACGCTCGTTGCAACCGACGGTGGAGGACTACGACACACCGCGCAAACCGACACAGGAGACGGTGATACGCCACAACTCGGCCATCATCGACACGAGCGAGCAGGACTCGGCACGGAATAAGATTGCCGAGCTACATTCCCGCCTGGAACAGCAAGAGATGGCTTCACGGTCACGCATCACGGAGCTTGGTACCATCCTCTCATACACTCGCTCGGAACTGGAAGGCGCACGCAAAGACAACTACAGGCTCGAGGAGAGACTTGGGCGCATGGAAGAGAGCATGGAGAGACAGAACAAGGAGTTTGACGCATCCCGGGCTGGAACCGAAGCTGGGCTAAAAGCCCGTGCGAACGCCCTCGAGACTAGGATGCACGAGTTTGGGGAAGAGGTGCACCTACAGAACCTTGCTAAGCTGCAAAACCAGCGCGAAGACCACCAGGGACATATACGAACGTTGGAGGAATCTAAACGACTAGCTCATGATGAGTCCGAGGCACTACGCCAAAGCCTGGAGCAAGAGCTCGCTCAGACGCATCAATCCCACGAGCAGCATCTTCAACATCTGAGAGATGCGCAGGAACAGCTCGACGAACTCAAGGAACAGCTAAGAGGGTTGGAAGAGTCTAAACAACTAGCTCAACAACAATCAGAAGCAAGACGTCGGAGTCTAGAGCAAGAGCTGGCACAGGCGCGTCAATCGCACCAGCGGGAGCTTCAAGACCTTAAAGATACGCAGTCTCAGCAGCCTCTGAGCACAGATGAGATAGTCGAAAAGGAGCGCCTGGAACACTTTGCGCAATTATTGGCGGTTCAGGCACGAGCCAATGCCCTACAAAAAAGCCTCGAGACAGCCGCGGCCGAAGTAAAAGCAGCCCGTGAGGAAGCGCAGAAGAACGCTGCAACGCGCACTGCCATTGAAGCAAAGGCTCGTGGCCACACCAACCGTATTACCGAACTCGAAAGTCACCTGCAAACGGCCCGGTTCGAGCTCGAGTGTGCGCAAGCCGATGCGGCTGCCAAGAATCAGCTGTTCCAAACAAACCTCGACCTCAATTCCCGCCTTCGTACTCTGCGATCGGAGCTCGTTGGTGTGAAGGAAGCAAAGCATAAGGTTGAAATGAATTTCACAGAAGTGGAGAGGCAGTATTTTCAGCTCCTTGAAGGCCGTGACGCCATCATAGAAGATGTCCGCGACAAGGCGGAAGATGCTGTGCGGAAAGCCGGTGCAATGCTCGAACAGGAGCGCAGCGAGAAGAGACGTGCCAATAAAGACTTGAGGAGGACCATGGATGAGGTGGCGAAGCTCCGCGAAGAGGCCGCTCAAAGACTACTTCATGAGGAAGAAGTATCCCACGACGAAAGCTCCGTTTCCTCGTCTCAAGCCGAGACCAGGATCAAGGACACGGAGATTTCGAACCTTAGCGAAATTATCCGCAAGCAGGTCGCGGAGATGAAGACGCTGAAGTCAGAAACAACAGGGCTGAAGAAGGAAAATAAGAAGCTCCGATGCACATCTGAGACATCCGCAAAGACATGCACGGACTACCAAACTACCGTCGCCTCCCTCAAAGTTCAGATGACTACCCTCCGCACAGAGAAGACTTCACTTGGAGAACGACTGCATCTCCTAGAGATGGAGCTCGAAACCCAGGTCACTACTCTACGCACAGAGAACATGTCGCTTCGAGAGCGGCTACAAGACCAAGAACAGGACTTCGAAGCCATCAACAAAGCCATGGACGAGAAGCTCGCGGCTATGGTGAGCAAGGTCATGAAAGAGCGCGCGAAGACTGTTGTTGGGAAGAGGGATGGGCAGTGGGTTGAGAAGGTGGGCAGAGTGCAGACTGACAAGGAGCTTATGGGCAAAGTATTGATGCGGCAGTGGGGGAGGGAGGAGGTTGGTGTTGCGGATGAGACGGGGGGATCGAAGCAGGGGTACAAGTACAAGTATGTTCAGCGGAGCTGATGACTTCCGGGTCGGATGGGACATATTCGTTGTTTGTATACGAAGGGGGTTCTCCGCACCCAACTCTCGATTAGATTAGCGAGAGGTATTTTTATTCGGGCTATGATGAATTAACGAGGTTATGATGGGGTATGTAGTGCGTCCCTATGAGCCCTCCGTCTTCGACCCCTCCTTCTCCGCACACAATCTCATAGCAGCCCCTTCCGCGCCAAGTCAACCTTCTTCCCAAACTCGCCTTCGCTCCACCCTCCCTTGGATCCGCAGATGGCAATTCCCTCGCCAAGCTCCGCCTTATCTTCTACACTCTCCCAGGCGCAGGGACAGTGGTGCGGGAAGTGTACGCAGGACAGGGTGCCGGGGCAGAGGTAGTGTGTGCATTGTGCTGTGGGTGTGTTGGTAAGACTACAATCTGGTAGGTTGAAAGGAATTTCAATGACGTACCTCCTTCATACTGGGACTGGTACCAGCTACTATCACTCCGCACATTCTGCGGCTCCTGATGCTGTTGTTGCCCGCCTCCACCGAACATTTGGTCGAAGAAGCCGAATTGCGCGTGGGCGGTGAGGAAGCAGGTTGCTAGGACTGTTATAATCACGTGGAAGCGTGGCATTGTATCGGGTTCGTGTTGGATGTGGTATACGACGATGGTGCGAGGTTTGGGCTGCTGTCGGTGTTGATGTGGGTGATGTGGAGCTTTGATCGTGCAGGGATCCTTGGTCAGGTACTGCCAAGACAAGCTCGGTGGTCCACAAAAATCTCCGCTGGGTTAAGAATTTCAAGCTCAGCTATTGCGAATGTCCTAACGCACGACACACGCCCACGACCTTACGCTCACTCACCATACACAAACCCTTGCTCACCCCAGCCAATCCCCCCATCAATACCGCAAAGTACGCCTCCCACCCTTCTCGCGCGTCCCTCGCACTGCCCGCGCGAAAGACGGCACGCACAAGCAAAATCTCCGAAGCGCAAGACTGACCTTCTCGCAGCATGCATCTCATGTACATTGCCGACCCCGCGAACCCGTTGAAGCGCATTTACACGCTGAACAAGGTCATCAACGGCGAAGTCAGCAAGAGCGCGCATCCCGCCCGCTTCTCGCCCGACGACAAGTACTCGAGGCATCGCGTTACGATTAAGAAGAGATATGGCTTGCTTTTGACGCAGCAGAGTACGTATACCCATATCCAGATAAGGGGATGATATGGAGCTTTAGTGGCGCAGGCTAATGATTGGCAGAGAACAAGGTCGCGGAAAAGCTATAAGGAGATGGCCCGCCTTGAGAGCCGATTGTATCGAACCATGTGTGCGCGAACGTGAAGGAGCCGGGGTAGAGAGCAAACGAGCAGCCATGTGTGTGTATGTGTGTGGAAGTCTACTCAGGGAGTACCCGAGTACAGAGGAAGGTGGGCAGCGAGGGGAATGACATGGCGTTTGGGGCGTACTGGCGAAGAAAAAGTTCATTCCTACCTCGCGCATCACGCTGCTACACGGTATTGCTTGGCGCATTCTTTGACGAGAAGTGCAGGTTCTCGAATGCAACAACTTTTCATCATCACAAGCAACAGCCGACTACCTCACAGTACTCTTATTTCTATGCAGCTCCATCGCGAATCCTACCGTCCTCATCACCGCCGGCATCTGCAACACCCAGTGCCTCCCCCAAGTCCCGATTCTGAAATGGCGTGCTTTTAGCAGGACATGCACAGTCAAGTACAGCAGAGGATTCGGTATTACATAGAGGTAGTTGTCAATATCCGCAGACTCTTGTCGACGCCCAACATCGTATCGACGTGTTCGATAGCTCTTGTCACACGACAGAAACTCCTGTTGTTTCGCCATTTGCCGCAGTTCGAATCGAGATGACGACAACAATGTTCGGTAGTGCAGATATGGCATTATCGTAAACACAGTATTACCAATGAAGTTGTTGGGATCATGGGGAAATTCCTGCGTCATAGGCTCGGTGCGCAATACCTAGTGTGAATCACTATCGGACAGAGCAGTAAATGGACGCCTCGGAAGTAGCCACCATCGTGTCCGATCTCTGCGACGCGTACAGTCGAGCGTGCAGCAATAAGCAATAACAGCGATATTTGTGAGGTGCGGAGGTGGTCATGTGTTGGTGAGGGGCAATAGGAGGGCCAGGAAGCGCAGTCAGTTTGTAAGAAGCCCCTACGTGTGCTATTCGAAGCGCCTCTCGCGCGAGCTTATTTAATTGTGTTGCATGCGTATACCACGTTGCTCGTGGGTACGGAGTGTCGTGGCTAGGAAGGGTTCTGCCGCAGCCCTCGTCACGCTCTCTGTTGCTGGAGTGGCGCGACACCCGAGCTGAATGGACGAGGTTACTCTATGACCCACCTTGAATATCGCTCATCCTGCAGGTAGTGGTAGAATCTGGAGACCTGTGCACGTCATTGCGAGGTCGTCCAGTGAGGCTGCCGCGCTTGAGGTGGGAGATGCACAGGCGAGGTGAAGGTGCCCGGTGGCGATGCGGGGTATGCGCCTCCTTCGTTACACGGCAGCCTCGGTCAAGGTACATCCATTGCTCTGAGGTGTGAGGCGGCTGGTAGCATCGGCGCGTATCGCGAGGCGTTGAAAAGAGAGAGATAACAGGGTTCAATTGATTTCCCGTTGAGGGACAATGGCGTGAATGCATCGCTTCATGCACGCAATCATGTCCTGCACTCCGTGTGCAACTGGGATTAACCGAACTGTAGATGGGCCGGCGAGGAGATGCATGGACATGGATGGTGTTCATCATCCCTCTTGAGATGACATGATTATGCCTGCCATGATGAGCCATGATAGTCATTTTTGATATCTGCTCGAAATCTCATCCGTCAATGATGCCGGGTTTGAATACTGCTAATGTTGTGTGACTCTGTCAATCTTGCTCGCGTCACTCAGGTACCCTCGAATCCAAGTGTGGCCGCAGCAAGAGTGTTGGTCAATGATAGTGCGCACGGACAACCCCGAGGTTTGCTTGCAGCTCGAGGTCTGCTGCATGACACCAGCGACAAAGACGACGCATTATTGTGGCTGCCTCTGACGTCGCCTGTCCGTGCCAGACTGGATGCTCTGCCTGTTGAATGTTATCTTGCCGCCGGCCATGAAGCAAGCGTCTCAACAGCATGGCGCGTTGTCGTGAGAAAATCTCGGAGCCCGTTCGAGTCACCACAACCGCATAGCTCCACTCTTGCATCTAGGATTTAAACTCTTGATGCATCCTTAAATCTGCCCTCACAGCATTGAATACTGTTCTCGATACAGTGCCCTCTGACCAGCATCGCTCCCACGCATTTGTCCTTGTCAGCACAGTTGACCGCAGGACCTATTCTTGCATCCAGCCGTCATCAGACTGACCACTCCCATACAGTGTGCATTCCACGCACATCAGCCCGCCCCGCGTGTTGCGCGCCCTGAACGAGCTGTAGGGTCCCTCCAGCTGTGCCCTTCGGAACGACCCAGCCAATTGCGGGTAGGTAACCTGCATCCGTCCCCACGTTGCACCTCTACCCCAGATCACGGCAGTCCCCTGTTCTGCTGCAGTCCCCGAAAGTCACGCATCGCGGGCTCTGCAGTCTCGTCCTCTTGTCGTGTTACTTTGATCCACCCTCTCGGCCCGTAAGTGACTCGGTACATCCGTCCAAGCCCGTAGTACCATATACCCGGAGTCGTCGGTACCCACGGCGGTACCAAATCCACTCTTCAAGTTACACCCCCCAGACCCCTGGGATGAATTTCGGCTTCAAGAACGATCTTTCACACTGGCCCGTTGGACAAGAACACATCAACAGATAGCCGGGTCAAATCAAGACCCCCGCGCTTGGATTGCGGCGGCGTACTGCTTCTGGATAACATCGGAAAACCGATAGGCTTGCTTATTCCTCTGTTCCTGAAGGCACTCGGACTTGCTAGCAGGCCTCGTCGAACTTGGACTTGGCGGATCGGAGAGAGCCCTGCACACAGCATCCGCGACCACACGACCGCTCATCATCGCCGCGGCTATTCTTATCATTTTAGAGTAGCACGCAATGGACTCCTCCTTGACCTTACTCAGTGCAAATATCCGAATTCTGGTATGTGCTCGTTCATCTTGCGCCCTGCTGCATTGTATGGCAACAGACTTTCCGTGTCTTACACCGGAGTGAGCCTGGTGGCGGGTCCTCATGCACGACATGCCGGAAGGCTACTTTTATCATTCGCCTCCCGCACAGATTTTTCATCCAGCAAACATCAGCTAACATGATCACTTTCAAGGACACGCAGCTCGCCCTCATACATATTCCGTTGCACCTATATGGAAACTTCCTCCAGCCAATTCTCCAGCTCGTACTGTCCAATGCGACTCACGACGGCTTCAAAAATGGTTCTGTTGCAGTTCATCCGCCCAAGGGCTGGCCTTGCGAACATCCGTTTGTGAATATCTCGATCACGCCAGTCGAGTGTTCTATAGTTTGTTCAAGAACGCTCGCGAGTGAGCTGTTTGTTCCTGTTCTCAACTTGCTGGACCCCAAGACTAAAGGTCTTGTCAACATCACCTCTGACGATTTCGTCGTAATGCAAGTCGATGGCGAAGGACTGGATGCAGGACAACGTGTCTTGGAGCTCACAAGTCCTCTTGCTCTCGCCGGCATGTAAGTACTGTCCCACATGAAAATCAGTATATCACTGACATGGAAGCCAGTCCCATCTTCTTCATTACGACATATTTCTCCGACTACATTCTAGTCCCGCTTCGACATCGAGCACAAGTGGTACAGGCATTGGAAGAGCGTGGCTTCGGGTTCGATCAAGATGCGTTGACATATGTCAACTCGTATCAACATGGCCGCAAGCACTCGGCTACCTCCTTCGAAGTTCAACCACCGAGTACACCTCCCCCGACCACGATATCAGAACTACAGATCAGGACATTCGCTACCCTGAAGCGTCGGAAAATTGTGCCCACGGTCGATTCCAGCATTCGGCTGGTCCAGTGTGCCGGTCGCAGAGATAGCGAAAACGGCACGGGCCAAAGCCGCAACCGCAACAGCATGACAACCGCAGCCGACGATGCTCTCCATCTCGGCCTTGTAAAATGCCTCATTAGTCAACCGTACCCAAAGTTCTTATCCCTCACGCTAACCGACACGGAATCGGCTGCGCTTCTCATCGACCACACGCTGCTACCGCACTTTGCGCAAGACACGTTACTTGGATCCAGGAACGAATTTCTTACGCCTATCACACTCGATCTTCGTGACCTGCCCATGGAAAGCACAGGCATTATTTGCGGCGTAGCAGGCCGTTTGGTTGGCGGCACAACTGGACAACTCGAGGATCCTGTGGAAATGAGCTATCTCAGTACTGCGCGTGCAGGAACGGTCATGGTTGCGGAAGGAGAGCTGGAACGTGCGCTTGGCGCTCTGCGTGGCGCTGAGAATGGTGTCTTATCGACGTCTGATTAGCTCGCGTGTTGAGGCGTGGAGATGCAGGCAAGTGTTGACGTTGCAACGTCAAATCGGCTGCTTATGCATTGATGAACCAATGGAGACGGCCGAACATCCTTGCGTTACGAGTTTTTTTTTCGGGACGATTTTCGTTGCATCGCCGCTCGCATCTCACCTAGCAGCCGCAGTATGTCGTGCATATGGTTTGGTTATCTGACTTACTTCTTCAGGAAATTGCGTTTGGCATGGGTCTTGGTTGGGTTGTATCGACAAATTTTCAACAAGAACTCCACTGAACCGTTGTAACCCCCTTATCTCTACTAAGCATTCTTTTCCACCACCACACCTCGGCGTTGCTACTTTTATCGCTATTATTTGCTTGCGTCGGTCCTCCTCCTGTCTGAATCTTACGCAATGCTGACACGATTCTTTGATTTCTGGATAGTGTTGGGAAGTGGATAATAAAAGTTTTTTTCGTTATACTATTTCACTCTTTGAAGCCATCTGCGGGTACTGATGCGAACGAGCTTTTGCTCACTTGAAATCATAATGCGAATACAACCTGCCGTCTCTTCTGAACGACAGACGCCTACCACCACGCATGCTTGATGGAGAATCAATGCCCGAACCACTTCAATGTAGCGTATACTGTTGTTAAACTAAACCAAGCGCGGCTATTGGACTTGAAAGCAAACTAGCCCACATTCAACTCGCCAGTCTTGATCAGACTGCACACTCTCGGAACTTCCACTCCTAACAAGTACAAGGATACACTGCAACAACATGAACAACAACATCACATTTATACTCCTCTAACGGTGATTGTAGATAGGGCCTTGCATCTACAACCTTTATCCATACCCATCCCGCACCCGCGCTCACATGGGACGCGGTTTTATGTCACTGGTTCATCCTCGTCATCTTCATCTTCCATGGCTCTCCCTCTCTGTGCAAGTCTTTCCATCCTTATGCCCAACTACGGCGGGCACCGGTAAGTCGCCGCTCCATCGCCATGCTCGCTTATCTCCCGCGTCTGGCTTCACATCATACCAATGGAGAGAAACAAAACCGGTATCGACGGTGTTTGGCTATGCTGGCTTTGATGCAGAGCTTACGAGACACTATGGATGACGGAGTGTAGGAAACAGCGGGAGATACTGGTCTGCGCTTGAGTGTAGAGGGCAGGTCGTCTCCCCTGTTAAAAGCAGTCGCTTTGCCCTGTGCTTTATCGTCTTTGGGCTGGATGTTGATGTGAAGGGTACGCGTTTCGATTGACGCTTCAGATGTCGAGGGGTAAGGGAGAGCAGCGATGAGGGCCTAGGCGGTGAGGATGGTGAAAAGGGTGGCAGCAAGCATGGTGGTCGACTTCTGGAAGGGTGTTCGAGATAAGTTGAATCGCATGATAGGCACTAGTCGATTTTCCATGTTCTTTATACGGCTCCAACCCCTTTGCTAGTCCATGTCGAGCAACTTCCCATTCCAGTAAAATGCCAAATCCGACATCTTACCTGATTTGGCGTTTGCCTTTCCTGAATATCACTGGACGCCAGACGCGTACAACAAAAAAAACAAAAAACGAGAAAGCCACAGAAGACAGCGAGGGCGAGTAAACGTCACTTCAGCTACGCCATCTCTCAAGAACATACTGTGTTGTGCAAAAGGATTACATGTCCTTTCGCTTGCAGTACACCACGAGCGCTCGTATGTCTCACCGCATTTGCCTATCAGTAGGGTTGATTGGCGCTCCAAGAAATGCGTGACTTCACAACTCGGCACTACCGAAGATGTGCGCCTGATTGTGAGAACGAAATGGGCGGAGAAACTAATCAATGCGTGGCTGAAATGTTAACTAGTATGTAATGTAGTAATATTGTGGGAGCTAGGGCCCCATCATGTCCCCTACTTGAACTCTGCGTCCACACTCTCAAAGTTCTCCAAGAAGCTCTGGAAGGTAAAAACACCCAGGCCAGGATCCAGACTCCCCGTCGTTGCACGAATAGAGTGCATGCTCAACTGCGGAATTCCGCAATCAATCGCTCTTATCCCCGTCGCCGAACTCAGCATCGGTCCGACCGTTCCACCACTCCTGCTATCATTTCTGATCTGGAAGACCTGAAGCTTCGGATCCACTTTGCGGATGCCAACGTCGCGGTCAACGCAGCGCTGCAGAATGGCCGTGGAAACGGCGTCAGTGGTCATGTGCGCGTTGGAGTCTGCAGAGACTGCCGGGCCGATGTTGAGACGCGGAGAGTGATTCTCGAGGTACGCGTTCAAGAAATTAGGGTTCACGGCGTGAATCACGTCGCTAGATACGAGGAAGGAGTTCGCATATGTCCGACTGAGCGCACTCTGCACTTTGTGAGGTGCAAATTCCTCGGTGATGCGCTCCATGACGCTGGGCAAGAAGTTGCCGCGGGCGCCTTGGCGGAGTAGCGAGCCGACTTCTTCGTCGTCAAACAGGGCTACCATGCGGATCTGGGAGGAACTGGAGAGGGAGGAGGCCGAGTTGAGGAGGGCTTGTATGGCGGCCCAGGAGCACAGCTTGTCGTCGATGCGGCCTGCGAAGATGAACTCCCTATCGAGACCACCGGTTTGGGCGGGCTGGGTGTCGAAGAGCTCGAGTTCCCAGTTGACGATGGATGAGTCTGTTGGTGGTTAGTGTCAGATTCATCAAGGTAAAGACAAGAGGTTGTCAACATACAATCTGTGATGCCCAGCTCTCCCGAGATGGCTTTGACAAGCCTCTCAGGCTGAGTAGCAGCAAAAGTGCCTTCTCCGCCCAGTACACTGGCTTTCCAGTCTTCATCACCCCCCGTCGACGCACTGCTAAAGTCGGAGTTGTCCAGACCGATGATGGGCACCATCTGCGTCTCCCTGTTGAACGGGCCATTTGCAGCAGCACCGAAATGGGGTGCCAGAGTCGGGATTCTCGCAATTGGCCAGTCCAGCTTGACCAGCTTGGTCACGATCTTTCCGTTCTCCTTGACAAGCACCCTTCCGCCAACGCCCAAATCCCTATCCCACCAGGTGTCACTCAGAGCGCCGGCATAAGGCGCTACGCCAAGCTGTACATAGCCCGCCTTGGTGCGCAGCTTGGGAATGGGCTTCAGCTTCGCAGTAAGCGCGTCAATGTGTCCTGCCACAATGGCAGCTCCGTTGCCCGAGGAGTAGCCGTCACCGATAGCAAAGGCAATGAGCGACGTGCCATTCCGATCCACGTAGTACTTGCCCCCTGCCTTGAGCTCCCACGAATCTCGCTCGGACAGCTTCTTGTATCCGTCTGTCTCGAGATCCTTGGCAACGGCATCGACCGCGTGGAAGATGGTGGGGTTGCCGGTCATGAAGTCAGTGAAGGGCTTGGTGTACCTGGACGGGTCCTCCTTGGAGCGAGCGGGAGCCGGCATCCAGTTAAGAGAGGGTGCGCGTGGTGCACGTGATGTGCGTGATGCTGGCTTGGGCCCGCTCTTGGCCTGCTGGACGGGCTCCTCCAGGATCTTGGGCGGCACAGGCGGCGGGTTCTGCTGCCCCGACGGCGCTGGGTAGTCCTCGTCCACGTCGATCAGCTTGTACGTCGGCGCTGCGATGCTGTGGCGGGTCCTCATGTCGGCCACGGCTTCCCGGTGGTCCCATCCGCGCTCTGTGACTCTGTCCAGCTTGGGACGATGCGACAACGAAGCGGTTGTGTGGGCGCGTGCGAGCGTCGTCGAGTATGAGTGTCGCAGCGGGCGGGGCGGTGACGGGTCCGAGTATAGGTCAGCATTCGACACTGTTTTGCGGAGGTTCGCGTGATTCTTCGTCATATTCGCAGCGTGGGATAGTAGTCGGTAGAGCTTGGGGTTTGAATGGACGTGTTGAGGTGAGCGAGGGGGGTGTTGCGGTGATGCAGCAGCCGCCACATGTGAGGCGGAGCTGGCTCGAACCGGAAGGCCTCCGCCAACACTTGACTTGCGCATCCAGATGTCTTCGCGCATGACTAGCTATCGCTCACTTGCTAGCCGGCTTAGTGAAAAATATGACTAGTTCATATCATAGTGTAGCTGCATGCTTCTCGAATTGTTTCTACATGATGAACTCGACGACAAGCCCGTTAACGCCGCCGTGATGCCGCCAAAATGAACTCATTCAACGCCCACACGCCTGCTCCATGCGTCCGTGATTCAGGGCCCAGCTCGCACGGCTATGGGCCGTTGGGACGCGGTGGCATCTCTTCATCTTCATCTTCGTCCTCTGGGTGCCTGCTTGCTCATTAGTCTGCGCACGTAAACATGACCATCATGCACTCACGCGAGTAGATCCTTGACGTTCTTCATCTCGTAGTGCTTCTTGCGCAGCTCCTCAAACTTGCGGTGCTTCTCCCGCTCTTCCTCTGTCGCGTTCGGGGGCAGCTCGCCGTGGTGGCCCACGTCTGTGTCCATGTCCTGCTCGACTATCACGCGCTTCTCGCCCTCGGGCGTGTGAGATTCTCGCGCCTGCAACTCGGGCTGTCCTAGGTCGAACTCTGGAATGTCGTCGATCTTGGGCCGCCGTCTTGGCTTGCTGTCCAGCTCATCTACGTTGAGCTCCTCCGCGTTCAGCATCTCGACCTCCTCTTCATCCTCGGCAGGATCGTACTGCTTGGCGTACGGCGTCTTTGGCTCGTCGATCTTCATCGTGCTGTCGCGGTTCTGCTCGTTCAGGTAGAGGTTGGCCTCGTCCCACTTCAGCTGCGGGCTGCTCTCGTCCATGTGGTCGATGCCTGATTGACGCCGCGAGCCCATGCCACGGGCGTTTGACGACGAGCGACGGTGGGCGCCAGCATTGCGCAGCGTGTTCTCCAGCACAATCTCCTTCTCCGACATCTCGCGCCCAAGCGGCGGCCGCTCGAGGATAGGACTTACGGCCACGGCCGGCGGGGCCTCGCTGGTGGGCGATGTCTGCGAATTTGAGCGGTGCGAGCTCGAGTTCTTCAGGATGCCTGGGCGTGTCAGCTGTGCGCGGGCTAATAGCCGCGTCGTTTCGTACTCTTGGGTCGCTCAGAGTGCGCGTTCGGCGAGTGCAGCTCGGGTGATTGCGCAGTCATGGTCGAGGAACGCGGGGCTGTCGCGAGATTTGTTTGTACACGTGAAGTTTTGTCGACGATGCGTGCAGGGAGGATGCGAAGGAGGGGGAACTTCTATATAGTACTTGCAGTAGTCACAGTAGTAGTAGAGACGGCGACGTGGTTCTGGCTGATGTTGCCGAGGAAAGCACAGCGAAGAAGGTGGGGTGTTGTTGTCCGGTGGATGACGTAGGCTGCAGGTACCTAAATGGGAATTCACAGCCAGCAGAACTTCAGTTTATGTGACCAAGACTGGGCCGTGACGAGGTGCAGCTGGATGGCTAGAGATAATATTGGTGCCACTCGATGGCCTGCTACTTGGGTTGCGTACATGTTCGCGTCTGACCGCGCTGAAAACGATACACCTGCAGCACCCTATCCTCCTTTCTATCCTCTAGCAGCGGTGAACGCTCTTCTAAGCTAGTGAGAATGATGCATCGTGCTGTGTCACAAGTCGCGTTCAAACGCAGGCAATGTGGCGGCTGCTGTCTCGCATGCTTCACCAACCAGTTAGCAAAGCTCCACAAAGTACATCAAAAGCGTGTCGCATAGTAGGGGGCTTCAGACTTTGCCTTAGAGCATCATGCTCAACCGAGAAATCGCAAATTGCGACAGTGTACATCTGGCTGAGACTCGGACTACCAGAAGTGGTCCAGAGGACCTAGTCATCCCTAGCCGTGGTACAGGAAATCCAAAGTAGTGCACATACAGTCCGAGTGCAAGACTCAATCGCGTCGCGCGCGTGACAAGAAATGTCCCTGCTGTCAGGTCATCATCGCATCATGGAAGCCGCATAGGCGGCCCTCGTGATGATGGTTTTAGAAGAGGAAGGCTCGTTCTGGGCCAGTTATCGGAGTTGCCAGCTGAGTAGAGAGTGTCGAGCTGGCAATGATTTGAGTTAAAGGCCGGTGTTAAAGAAGAAAGGAAGTTGGAGCGGCGCGCGAAGAAAATGCAGGCAGGCTCGGCGGATGACTAAGCCTGCCAGCCGCGGCAGGGCAGGCGCGCGCTACCCAGGGCAAGTGCCAACCTCTCAAACGTTTTCTCTGTAAACACGCCTACCCGGCATTGCACACGATACATCCCACCACGCCCGGCCTGCGCACACACCCGAGCATCTCGACTTCATCCGACAGCATCCTACCCACGAAAAACTTCCAAACACCCCATATCATCACACATTCCACCACCGCACACCCCGCACATCATCCCATACGAGACTCCGGACATTTAGTGTGCCAGCAACAGCACCCTGGGCAGCCTTTAAAATACAAATCGTTGGCTGTTCTTGCGCTGCACTGCTGCAACAAAGCATCCACGGCCACATATTCGCTTTTCTGTAACTCGAGACCCCGCCAATTTCGCTCTGCCGCTTGTTCGCCCATTGATCCCACCAAGCTTTGGATAGATTGAGCAATCTGAGCCTCTATTCCATACCGCCCTTCTACTCCAACTTGCTCCCAATGGATAACATGGACAATCTCTGGACTCGGCGCTCCAAGTAGGCTCGCTTCGTTCTCGCCTCTTCTCTTCACGACTGACAACACCCTCCACAGCACTAGCAAGCTCTCCCTCTCCATGTCGCATTCAGAGAACAGCGCTGAGAAGTCCGAACCGCACCAGCGCACCGTCTCCGCGACCAAACGATTCGGCGCTGATTCGTCCCACGGCGGGCGCAACCCGTTCAACGCCATCTCGCCATTGACAACTGGCGGGCTGGTTTCTCCCACGACAGGGGGCTCCTCCGCTTTTGGACTCGGTTCGGGGGCATTCGCTTCCTTCGGATCGGCAGCTAAGGCGCCGAAGACGCCCGGGGCGACCGCCTTCGACTTCAAAGCCGCGGTTGCGTCCACCGGCACGCCAACAACATCGTCTGAGAAGAAGGACAGGCCCGTGAGCAAGGTCGTCAACAGCATACGCAAGGAGTCCATGTCTACACCCACCATACCAGAGAACATGGCGAGCCATTCCGCGCCGCCAGACTACAACGTACCGTGGCCGCTCAAATACACCTGGGCTGTCTGGTACCGCCCACCCACGGCCAAGAACACCGACTATGAAAAGTCGATTGTGCCCATCTGCAGGTTCAGCACCGCCCAGGAGTACTGGAAGGTCTTCGCCCACCTTAAGCGGCCCTCGAGCCTACCATCTGTATCCGATTACCATGTTTTCAAGAAGAACATCCGCCCGGTATGGGAGGATGATGAGAACAAACGGGGCGGCAAATGGATAATGCGCCTAAAGAAGGGCGTGGCGGATCGCTACTGGGAGGAATTGTTGATGGCGCTTGTCGGCGATCGGTTTGTCGAGGCTGGCGAGGAGGTGTGCGGCTTCGTACTGAGCGTCCGAAGCGGCGAAGACGTTTTCAGCATCTGGACCAAGAACGATGGCGGACGCAACGTTAAGATACGGTACGTATTTGCAGCCTTCCCTATAATGGGTTTTGCTTACAAATGCTACAGTGACATTATTAAACGCGTACTTGACCTTCCAGAGGGCACCAATATCATATGGCGAAGCCACGACGACAGCATTGCGCAACGGTCGGCAATTGACCAAGCTCGTCATGAGAAGAACCAGCAGGGCCATGAGAAGAGGGAAAAGTCAACAGCTGGGTCATAGACTCCGCCTAGACTGCCGTTTGCCTGCTCTTTGCTGATGCTTCTCCAGTTTTCTCGAGAGCAGGTACAACACCAGGGGCAGGTACAACCCCAGGGGCGGGTGTAATTCCAGGGGCAGGTCCGAGCTGCCAGTCGAACGTTCGAATAGCTACGGGAGGTCAGCAAATGAATTCAACAGACGATCCACGGACCAAACCTCCTCCGATTCCCGGGTCCCTGGCACATCAAACACGCGCCGTAGTACTCCAGGCTCCTCTGATCTATCGCTTGCTCCTCCAAGTCCACCTGAAAATAATGACCTCTCAATCCGTCCACCCCCAGGCATTACGTCTCCGGCGGGCTCTTACCCACCTGATGAGTGAGGTGGAGAGGCTGGTGAAGAGACACCAATGGGGTAGAAGCAGCGTTGTATAGCCGTGTTCGGGCTTTCGATTAGCGTTCAGTACCGTGAAGATAGACCAGGCCACGGATCGTTGTACTTTGTATAGCCGTGTTCGGGCTTTTGATTAGCGTTCAGTATCGTGAAGATAGACCAGGCCACATGTCATCATGTTGCATGTGTTTGCGACAATGAGAACAATACTCGACCCCATTCATTCCCACCTGTGCAGCCTCAATCTCTGTCCTCGACCGTCTCGCGTGATTTCATTGTTGCGAGCCGCACCCCCTTCAAAGTGGCTACAGTACCAGCCTACGCCAAGCGCACGGACGTCACCGAACTCCAGCTTCTCGAAGCATTCACTGCGCGTGTGCCCCACCGTGCGCGACTGCGCTTTGTGAGTGACACGAAATCCCCTACACCCCCACGACTATGCCCGCCACCTCCACCGCGCTACCGCCATGCCACACCAATGTTATCTAATATCCTCGAGGGCATACGATTGTATGCCGGAGGCCCGTTCGGAAATGTGAATATAGATGTACGCCAGCTTTCCTTTGCTCGCTTCTGACGTTAACCGACCGTCTCACCTTCAACGGCCATGGCTGGTCCCTCTGACAGTCTTCAGCCTCTGCAGACCGCTAACGCCGTGTTACTACAGGCGAACGATGACGCCGCCGAATCACCGCGACGCGACTTACCTCGACCCCCCTCCTCCAGGGCCTCACCGCCCGCCTCCAGGCCTTCAGATGAACCCATAGATCTGACGTCACCCGCGAAACCTCTCAAGCGAGCCCATAACCAAGAAGGACTGCTCAAGTCCAGCCGCCCGTCGCTTACGAAGAGCCGTGCAAGCGAGGACGAGAGGCGCTTAGTTGGAGACTTCAGGTATCTTATTCGACCGCGCATGCCGGATAGGAAGCCGAGAGGCTAATGATTGGAAGCACACCAGCAGATGCAGTCAGGGTTCCTCACCCCTCCAGCTGGATGAAGACAGGGACCAAGAAGGTACGCTGCTAACCTCGTGCTTTGGGGAGTCATGCTTATGCCTTCTAGCCTGGCGCGGGCCTGGCTTACCAGCCGGTCAACACTATCAACAACGAAATTCCGGGAGCAACTCGCCGCAAGACGGTTACATATGCGAAGGACCACCGGCTATTTCCGCCATCGATAGGTAAGGCGCCCCATGCAGGCCAGCAAGCCTACCTCCAGCACACGCAGAACATGGCATCGAAAACGCCAGCCCGCACTTCTTGTGCGCAAGAAGAGTATGATGGAATATCAGGCGACGCCTCTCCTGCGAAGCGAAGGAAGACAGAGCACGTCGTTCACCTTATCGAGGACGACGAGGACGACAGGGGGGACATGTCCCGACCCGCACTGTCTACGCCTGCTGGTATGTCATACGATCCGTCGCTGTCGGCCAGGTCCTCGCAATCGCGCTTGAGTGTTGGCAGTGGAAGCAGTATGCCTGGAATTCAGCAGTCTCAACAAACAAGCGAGTTTCAAGCCGCTGGCAGTCTGGTCAAGTCTTGTCGTAAGAAGCCGAGGCGTTCAGGCTCTATAATACAAGGTGCACGACAGGCTATGTTTCACAGCTTCGAGCAAGGCATATCGACCCGCACACCGGAGCAGCATCAGGAGTGCTCTAGTACAACGGACGAGGTCAAATCTTATCACTTTCCAAACGCCCACATCAACGAATCTACGGCGGGGCAAACAGCAAACAATCGGCCTGTCGCTAGTAGCACTACGCATCTACGCAACCAGCATTGGCCGGTGCCTAAGCACGTAGAGGTAATTAACGAGATTTATAGCTCAGACGAGCTGGCCATGTCGGACACCGATCAACGCGCCCGCACACGAGCAAAACGGCCCTCGAAGGCGACACAAGCTACGAATAGCGGTATCAGACGAAAAGTGCAGAGTAAAGTCGTCAGCAAACGCTGGCCACTAGTATTCGCGAGGACGTACGGTTACGAGCGACGCGTCTCGAATCATGACCGCATCGAACTCATGCTGCGAATCGGCTCCGATGGCTTGTGGCGCATCACTGCTTCCGAGCAGACTGAGGGCGAGTCCAAGACACAATTCCAGATCAAACCCCAGGACTTCAACAAAGCACAGGCAGATGAGATCCGCAGCATTCGACTAACAGGGCCTCGACGACAAGACGGCAACTCAGAAATTCTCGATCTTGAGTTCGCTGACACGGAAGACCTTATGACGTTCTGTGATGAACATGCTGCTGCCCTAACGCCCAAGGGCAAGATAATTCCGATGCTACCGTAAGACACTCTAGCTTCGAAAATGAAGTGTGCTAATGTATTCACAGAGATGCAATGCCCAAAGTCTTTGCCATGCCTCTACCGCCGAGAAATGTCAAGGTTGGCACGTCTGAACTGGTGCACGACCCCATACTTGAAGCCGTTGACCACGACGAGAAGAACAACAAGACCTCCAGAACGCCAATGTGGAATCAGATGAAACGCATTTCGAATAGTCATCCGATACCGAACGAGAGTAACAGCTCCATGTCTGCACCCAACATCAAGGGGGCATCAACCCGTTCTTTGCGCTCCACAAAGCCAGCACTGGCTTATGCTCTGGAAGACGAGTCCGACGACCGGACGGTGGCGAAGTTCTCCGTTGATGTAGGGTTGGGACCGACTTGGACTAAGTAAGCATTGGCACCCAACGGACTGTGGCATGCTAACAGATTCAAGGCCTCTCGAATACGGCCAGGGGCGTCAGCGCGCAGTGGTGCACTTCGACGATCTACCTCGTCTGGACGAAGAAGAATACATGAACGACGCATTGATCGACTTCTACATCATGTACGTATTTCTTGTGTCACGACTCTATGTACCCGCTAACCTTCTCAAGCTATCTCTCCAAGAAGCTCGAAGTCCCGTCTGATAAGGTATACTTCTTCAACACTCATTTCTTCACTAGGCTCAAGGGGAAAGCGGGTCGTAATTCCATGGATTACAAAGCTGTCGAACGATGGACTTCGAAGATTGACATCTTCAGCTACGACTACATTGTGGTACCCATCAATGAATTGTACGTAGATCTTTGAATTCATATGCGGCCTCTGCTAATTATCCCAAGGACCCATTGGTATCTAGCCATCATCTGCAATGTGTCGAACATCGATCGCAAACCAGTAGTTGAAGATTTTGATCAAGATTTTGCCGAGGCATTCGAAGAGAGTATCAAAGATTCGGCTAACCTAGCTGCCCCGAAAGATATCCAAGGCAATGATACACCACAGCTAAACTCGTCCCCAAACTCCTCTCCTAGTGCCAAGGCAGCATCCAAGGAGCAGCAGGACGACGATCCTAATCTGTTCGAAGAATCGCTATTTCTAGTCGACCGCGAGGACCCTGGAGTAGAGGTCTATTCGCAAGCAGATTCCGTGCCTCAGTCGCCGGGTGTCGAGGCTGCGCAAGCGACACAAGTCACCGCCGATGCCAAGAGTATGTCCCAACCCATTGTGACGTCTGCAAAGAGAAAGCTTAAACGCAAGCCTATACATCCTAAAAGAGATCCGAACCAGCCCACCATAATCGTCTTCGATTCCCTTGTTGGGAGCAGTCGCAGTGGAACAGTCCGCATTCTGAAAGATTGGCTAGCGGCGGAAGGCGAAGCCAAGCGTGGCATGGAGGCAGTAATCAAAGAGAACGGCTATTACCCTAAATCGTCACAGATCCCGATGCAGACCAATTGGACCGACTGCGGTGTATACCTTCTTGGTTATGTTGAGAAGTTCTTTCAGGACCCTGACGATTTCAAAAACAAGCTTTTGAGTGGAGAGATGTCAGCTAGCAAGGACTGGCCCAAACTGAAACCAAAAGACATGAGGACCAACATCCGAGAGATTATATTCCGCTGCTATGAGGAACAAGAGACAAACAGGAAAGCCGAAAAGAAAGGGAAGAAGGGGGTCACGAAAGCCAAGACGTCGCCAACTCTAGCACAACGAGAACCTACAAATTTAGAGTCAGAGGCTCCGCTTACCGTGCGCCTCGGAGAATCACAGAAGGCAAAGCTGGAGGTATTCAGCAAACCGGAACAGTCTGTTCCACAAGCGCAGCCACCTGTGGAGGCTCCTCGACCCAGGCTTGCGTCACCCTTCGAATATGATGCGCAGTTTGCAGCGCCTACTAACCACTCTATCCCCAAGGCTGTGGGCAAAGTCTCTGATTCACCGCCAGTGGCAACATCCCCTGTCAAGTCTGTTACTCCAGGCCTAAATCGTACAACCAGACGCGGCAGCCCAGAGGTTCGCGTTCCGGGGACGACTTCTCAGTCACATACATCCATGCGTAACGGACAACCCGTTTCATTCGGGATGGTTCGTCATAATGGGGATATGCGTCAGGTGGGGAGCGCTCCTCGCTCACTGAGCCCTAACAAGCGCCTGAGACAAGACAAGGATGACCAACTAAGTTTCCCAAGTTCGAAAGGGTATTCCACGAGGTCGCCGCGTCGACAAGGCGGAGGCCGTATCACGGAGTCAAGCCCCTCGATTACACGTAGCCGAGAAGGCAGCGCGCCCAACGTACCTATCGAGATTGAAGACTCGCAGGATTTAGAAGTTGCAACTTCTCTCTCTTTCCGGAATCTGCAAGCTAAATCACCCGCCCGACAGAAACAGCCATCACGGACTCCACAACTCATGCACTCACTCTTAGTTGAAGAGATGGCGCGCCCGTCACCCCGAAGACATGGGCAGGCTGAAGAGTTGTTTCCTGATGAGGAACCCTTGGCAAAGTTTGATGAGGAAGATCAAAGCAGTACCAGATGTCGGCGTTCAGAAGCACCAATGATGTACGAACGGCCATCTCCGTTGAGCCGTACGGAGGAAGCGGTAAACGACGCGATGGATATCGATGCAGAATCGGTCGATCTGATGGAGATTGATGACGTCGCAGAAGATACTGTGATCAAGGAGACACCAGAGCCTAGGAGAAGAAGTCCAGGCGCGCAGGAGGCAAGGCAAGGGGCCGATGCGCTTGTCACGTGAGTCGGTGGGAGGACATGCCAGATGTAGAGTATATCTTACGTACCATATGGCGCGATCTTTTGCGATTTGCATCTGAGCTTTCTACTCACAATATGTGCTTTGTTTTGGCATGGTAACGGCGTTCTTCGGCGTGGGCATGGCGAAGGAGTATACATAGCTTATACTAAACTGCACTCTTCAGATTCTCAGATTCTGGCTTTCCCCCTTCGTTCAGTTGTCGTGATATGCTCCCATTTGTACCGCGTCCACCGGTGGGGTCTTGTAGCGCTGCCACGGCATCATCGACCTCTAGGATGCAATTAGCACTCAACCTCTCCTATCCCTCTCCGGAAGGCGTATACAGCTTATACATGGCCCACCTACCTTGAAACCCCTCGTCCGTCTCTCCAGCTTCCCCACCCACCCACCGCCTCATCTTCTCCCTAACAAACTCTGCAAAGTCCCACTCTTCAGCCTCCAGTCTTTGTGCGCCTGCGATCCAGATATACGTTTCGGCTTCCACCTCGTCCCCTTCAACATTATCCTCCTCCTTCTGCGATAAATCGCCCATGCCTTCCTCCTCCCCCATGCCCTTATCCTTCGGCTGCAGCACCTTGACTTTCACTCTCTTCCGCTGGTACTCGGACCCCTCGAATATGTCCAGGCGCCATATATCTCCATCTGTCAGGCCCTCGACCAGCGTCCCTCGCACAGACGATGTTGTGTCGACGGGCAGGATGGCGGGGTATTCTGCGTGCTTGACCTTGTGCCGTTGGTGGGCGTGGAGTATCGCAGGGCGAATGTGTAGGAGCGATGCGTGGGCGGGTGTTGGGGGGGTTTGCGAAGCCCAGATTACGCGGTGCAGGACGGGAGGGGCCATCAGCGTGCCGTAGAAGAAGGCTGTGTGCGACATGCCCGTGGTTTGGGGGTAGATTTTCCGGTGCGAGTAAGAGGGAGATGTGGTGGATTTGGGGTTGGGGAATTGGTGGGTGTAAAGATTTATGCGGTCCATGTGCGGTGTGTGAAGGGGGAAGCATGGGGGAGGATGCAATGTTTACGATGACGACGGCGATAAGGTTATCGGTCAGCCTTACAGCGGCCGCTAATGCATGTGGGCCCGATCTGCAGATTGCCATTCTCCTTTTCACATGTGCCTGTCTATCTTCGGCCTCATCTATTCGTCCAAGGTTGCGTGCAACAAGATCAACTGTCAGACTCGTGGGAAACATTCCGACATTCCGAGCGTACCGGCGAATACAACCAAGACGAGATGGACATCATCAGCGAGATTGTGAAGAACATCGCACCTGTTTTGTATGTGTCTACATTCACGGTTCCATGGGTAATGCTAATACACGCCGAACAGCATCGCGACAAGTCCCATCACCAGCTATGGCGATCAGATCTACTCGATGCACCGCGCACGCAGTTCAGCAGGCTTCTCGCTCGACATTCCGCTCATCATGCTCGTCGCCAGCATCCTCAAAATCTACTACTGGTTCGGCGCCCACTTCAGCACCTCGCTGCTCGTGCAGGCCCTGCTCATGATCCTGGTGCACCTCCTGCTCCTCCACGTCGCCCTCTCGAATCGCCCCGTGCCGTCGCACCTCCCCTTCCAACACGGCCGGGTCTCGAACAGGCCCTACGACTTCTGGCAGTGGCGGGCTCCGCGCCCGTATTGGACGTTTATAACTTACTTCACTGGCGTGCTGCTCGTACTGCACTTGGTCATGTCTTCGACGCCATTTTTCGTGCCGTATGCCAATATCCTTGGCATGGTCGCCCTTACCATCGAAGCGACGCTTCCGCTCCCCCAACTCCTCGCCAACTGGCAGAGAAGAGGGTGTAGAGGCTTCCGGCCGAGCGTCATCGCCAACTGGGTCGTCGGCGACACATTCAAGATGTGGTTCTTCTTCGCCAGCAGTAATGGCGACGTGCCCTGGGCCTTCAAGGTCTGTGGTATCTTCCAGGCATGCTGCGATTTGGGGCTCGCGGCGCAGTATTTGGTGTGGGGTGATGGACCAATGGGCGAGAGGGAGAAAGAGGTAAGAAGTCCGATGCCGGATGTTGATGGTGATCTGAGCGAGAAGCTAGGGCAAGCGAGTGTAGGGGCGAGTATTGAGATGATTGACGGGCAGGCGTGGGAGAGGCCGAGGCTTGGGTAGGGTGTGGTGAATAGGCTTGAGCGAATGCAGTTGTGTTGGTATTGAAGCAGAATGCAATGGATATGAATATTAGCAATGTTAAATAGACTTAGTGTTACGTGTACGGCCAATCGCTATGAGATGAATGGTGGGCTGGATAGGTGGCCTCGCGATTGGGTCGAGCACAGCCACGAACACCTCGTCTAAGGGACCAAAGGATGAGTCACCTAAGATTCCCCTTTATAACGGCTTTCTCCCAGCACAACGACCGCGCCATCTCGTCTGACGTCGAAATTGCATTGATACCGAGCTCACTGAATCGCACACCACCCGAGCTGACAGCATCCAGACTATCTGATATTGTCACACTCATCAGTACCCCTGTAGCATCTAAACCTGCCCCAGTCACTCCAGGCCTCTACAAAATTCTGTCGTTCAAGCGCTCGCCGAATGAAAACACTATCATGGAGGAGCTAAAATCCAACAACGTTCTCTGGAACAAACTCCTCATCTTCATCTATGACCTCCAAAAGTTCGACTCGAACGCACCCTCCGTAGAGCGTTTAGACCGCACCACCACCTCCGACTACATCAGCGAACCCTATTTCTCTGAGTCTGAAGCCAAGCGGATACGTGATACTGTCGTTGATGGGGAGAGCTACATGACTCTAGGACAAGCTCTTCAGGAGGACTTTCAGAAGAGAGCACAAAATAAGAAGGAGACGGGCGACCATGGAGTTTGCACGAGTCATCATCTGCTGCCTGTCTTCGAAAAGGCGTTTAGGGTTAGGGCGAAGGAGTTGGGGAGTAATAAGGTATTTGTGAAGATGATGAAGAGGGTAGATAAGAAGGGCTTGGAAGCGTTGAGGGATGGGACGTCTTGAGGATGCTCTCTGGGTGTTCACCCACCGCCGAAGACCTCAACCTTGCACTTCACTCAACTCTTGCCAACGGCACCTCAGCAAGCACAACACGCGCGAATAATTCATGCACCCGGCCGTAGCCTTGGAGAACGATTCTGAATCGCACAAGCTTATGTTCACGTAGCTCGATACATTGGCCAGGATGTCTCACACCTCAAAAGAGGATGCGTAGATTCTCGAATTGCTAAAAGTCTGGTAACAACTTACCGTGCGGCAGACTACCGTATACCACATCAGTTGTCCTTGGTATAGAAGGCCCCATATAGCGCGAAAGGAGGAGTGAAGGTGGCTTGGCTATCGACAACCTGAACCTTTTGTCGCCGGAGTACAGGGCAGGGCAGAGAGAAGAGGAGAAGAAGAGGAATAGGAAGGACGAGCAGGGGCAGAGAAAGTGTAAAGCGGTGGAGGAAAGGCCAAACAATCACGAGAAAACAGCAGAAGAGTAAAGTGCAAATGACTCCTTCGGATATGGAAAAAAAGCAACCAGCAAGACCTAACAAGGCAACGAAGAAAGCTAGACCGGCATCGGCACCTACAATCGCTACACAAGTCGTACTAAACACCCCCATGTTCTTTGTAAGCCAGAATAAAGCAACATCCAAAGCCGCGCTAAAGTCATCTTTCAAGCAATGCGCACGACCAACATCCAACGTGCCGGTCCTCCCAATTCTAAAAACGCTCCAGTACGACGCTAATCTGAAAGTCAATCGATTCTGTTTCGGATGATCTGATCGAAGTAATAAAGCAGCTAGAACATAGCTCCAACTATCCACGCGCGGAATGAACGGTAGCCCCACTGCTCGTGAGCGAGTGCCGTTCCCGTAAGGTGGTTGAGACTTCCGAGGGCGCTTGGTATCATAGGAATTCAGGAAGGAAAAGGTGCAGGTTGCAGAGGACATGCGCATCTGGTTTTTAGTGGGTGCAGTTGGGAGAGGGCTATTAAGAGAGGAGGTATATGCGAGAGTCCTCAGAGCGATATTTGGACGAGTCTTAGTGCATATTCTAGTAACCTCTTTTACTTGTGATATTACTACGAGTAGTTTCCCTTCGACAATGTGTCCACCTGGAAAACTGTCTGGTTACCGTTATATAGGTACTCTATATGAACGCTTTAGTATATAGAATAGATGCATAAAGGGTCTAGAAGTATTAGAACTGGAAGCGCAGCAAAGTTCATAGCCTCCTATCACTGCGCTAGGATCGGCTGCGGTGGTACGCTCTCCAACGTGGGTACAACAGGTCTGATGAGCCCCTGTTCATCAAAGTACACCCTGTCGACGGTCGTCTCCCTCATCGTTCCATTGCCGCCCGGAATCGCAAAGCGATGATACGCCATGTACCAGTCGTCGGTGCCTGGAACATTGACAATCGAACTGTGTCCGGTGCCGAGAATACCTTGCGCCACGTCTTTCTGCAGTATGATACCATGGTATGTCCAAGGTCCAGCCACGCTTGTGGATGTTGCGTAGCCGACTCGGTAGTCCTCCGAACGCGTGTCGTCGACCGAGTATGTGATATGGAAGAGGCCTTCGCGGTAGTTGACGAAGATGCCCTCGCGGAAGCCAGTCAGTCCACTCATGGAACGGATGGTACCGGGTTTTAAGGAGATCATATCGTCGGTCAGCTCTGCGAAAAGAGCAGCCGTACTATCCTGTCCATTGCCCCAGAACAGATAATACTTGCCCGTGGTGGGATCCAGAAACGCTGCTGAATCGATAGCTTGGCCAGTGATAATATTTTCGTTGTTCAGAATCATGGCTGTGGGTTGCGCAGTGAAAGGGCCTTCAGGCGAGTCTGCAATAGCTACACCTATCGTCTTGCGGTTGTACGCTGGATTCTGTCCGCTGAAGTAAAAGTAGTACTTGCTGTTCCGTTCGATGATGGTTGGAGCCCATGCGTTGCCAGTCGCCCATGGCACGTTACCGCTGGTGCCATTGAGTGTCAAGAACGGCTCGACTGACCGGTTCCACGAAACAAGATCGGGCGATTTCCAGACATAGAAGACATTGCCGTCCCATCCCGAGAAGCCGTCGGTGGTTGGGTAGATGTAGTAGTTTTCGCCGAATATTGCGATATTAGGATCAGCGTATAGGCCTCGAAGTACAGGGCTAGATGTCTTCGCTCTCTTTACGCTCGTCTTCGTCGTCGCGGTGAGAGAGGCGAGTTCCCGTGCAGTCACTGGGATAACAGTCCCATGGCGCGGGCTTTTCGGCAATGTGTACGAACTTGAGACTTTCCAACTGGGGTTCGCGATATCGACCGTCTCAAGAGGGATGTATCCACGGCCGGTATATTCGTCCACGAAAAGGTAGAACTTTTCGCCGTTGACGTCGCCTTTGTTAGCTTTGAATACCGTTGGTCCTTCAACGGAGCTTGTGCCGGCGTTCTTCCCAATACATGCAGCAACCTGAGTCCATGAATCTAGAGGGGCAAGAAGCGACGTTGAGCGCTCCTGGATAATGTCAGAGCAGCCCGTGCCCGTGGCGCCCTCGTCCTTGGTAAAGCGGAAGAACACATCCCCTGCCTGTGTCACCGTCGAATCGATACGCGACATGCCCGCATCCTGCCATATTTCAGGCGTACTGAAAGTAAAGAAGTCCCGTGTTGTCGCGTAGAGCATCCGATGGTACGTCGCTCCGGTGCGGTCGGTATCGCTCTCCTCGTAGAGGGATGATGCCCAGAAGACGACGTACGATCCAAGCTCCTCGTCGTAATACGCCTCTGGAGCCCACGTGTTTCCTGCTGTTGAAGGGGAGACTTGAACGTGGCGTTGCTTCGACCATGTCTTGAGATCATTCGATTCCCAGATCTCGAGGTAAAGACTGCCCCTGCGCACTGCGTCGCTCCATGAAGTGCCAGATCCGATCGACAAATCTGTGGCCAGCAAGTAAAACGTATCTCCTTCCGGTGATCGGATGACAAAGGGGTCACGCAGTCCTTTCGTGCCCTCGGTGGATGTCAAGATGGGTTGCCCGCTGTTCAACTCCTTCCAGTTCAGCGCGTTGTTGCCTTCACTAGCCGCGAGATAGATTTTCTCGCCCGCCAGGCTGTTGTTTGTGAAGTATACGAACGCATAGCCTTCAAATGGGTCAAGTTGGACTGCTTGGCGTACGTTGGCACTAAATATGCGCTTCAGCGCTGCTCCTTCCTTTTCGATTGTTGCTGTGAGATTGACCACGACGTCGACGTTTTGTCGCTGCACGATGCCGTCTGATGATATGACGGAGGGCGAGCTGCTAATCCAGGTGACGTTCAGATCCTCGGACACACCTGGCAAGGCAATATTGCTACGCACATCATCAACGTTGATCACAACTAGGCTGTCGAGGGCGGCCTGTACTTGTGCTTCCGAAGTGCTTGTTTGTGCAGTGGCAGCCGACCAGAAGGTCCACGCGTATGGGAGGAAAGAGACTAAACGCATCATCAAACGAGACTTAAGACAGATCGACCTAGAAAGGATCCGAGTAAGAGTGGGGTTCAACCCTTTTCAAGACCACGCACATGCTGCTGGAAATATAGCATGGCCGCATACCGGGATAGTTGTGACCGAGACTAAGGGAACCTTCCTTGAGAACAAAAATACATCCACGAATACGCAGTCGTAGGCCGCGGATCTAACAATGAAAGTCGGAGTTCTAGGGCGAATGCGTGCACTCCTTCTTCTTGGGGTTGATGGAAAGGCCCGATGACGCCCCCCAGTCTGGGGAAATTCTGCGGGGCTTAGCACTAAAAGCACAAAACCAATACTGCAAACACACATGACTCTTTTGGCGGCTCGGCAATTGAAAACTAGTCTTGAAAGCGCTGATTCTCCATAGTATCATGATTTAATCCGACGTTATGCAGGGGCGGGTGGCTTACCTGTTAGGAACCGCTGCCGGCCGAATCACGTATCCATCTTAGCGCGGTCTGGCGATCCATGTTCACGGCATCAGGTGACACCAGCAATGTGAGTCTAACGCCCGAAAATCCTTGTACAGTTATTTTTAGAATATAAGAATGCGTGCTGTTAGGGTTTATACCCAGCAACTAGGAAATTGAGAGCCCTAAGTGAAAGAAAATCCAAGTACGTGCAACACATGCGCCCTCCGTCGCTGCCCTCTCATTATAAATGCCCTGTTATTAGAGCATTACATTCCTAAGGGTCTCCTCCTCATAAATCCCCTTACTAAACTCCTTCTACTACCCTCTGATGGAATATAGAGTTTAGATGCGAACTTGTTGTATTTTGGGAGCTCCGAAACGGAAAGATAAACAAGCCGGACAGACGCTAGTCTAAAAGAGGAGACGCTAATAAGCACTCCCTCGAACACATAGCAGAGGTAGAGAGGGTGTTCAGGGAGTTTTTGTTAGCGCCTATTGTGAAGGATAAGGCCACAAAGGAGGAAAAGAAGCCGGGCCTTTCCCTCCACTCTCCCCAGGTTCAAAATGAGCTTCTCAACCATTAGGACAAGGGTTTGAGAGAGACTCTCAACCCAAAGAAGAAGTATAAGAAGAACGGCAAACCTTTGAATTTACAACAACGCACGGAATACCATGGTGATGCTGTTTTCTGGTCACCCAGAAAAGTAAGAGAGACACTTACTTGTCAGGTGGTGAAAGGGCATGAGGAGAAGGAGCTATAACACCAGAAAAGTCACAGAATTGAGCAGCAGAAACTCAACAAGGAGCATAAGGAGCATGAGCTTGAGTAGAAGTGTGTGGCGAGGGAGGTAGACAAGGTGGTGAGAGAGAAGGAGAAGGTTGAGAAGACCAAGCAAGCAGCCAAATGCGCACTCCAGAGAGAGCCTCAAAACGCCGAAAAGGCTCTCCAATTGTCCCTAAAGAGTAAGAGACCAGCTCTAGAGTCTCTTAAATCAATTACCAAGCGCTGAAAATAAGTGATGAGTGATGTGGGTGGTGCAGAAGCCTTGGGCGCTGCATCAACAGCCCCATCTGTCACCACTCACTACGGCCGCAACATCACTCTTCCAAGTAAATACAAATAGTAACAAACGTTTGCATAGATCTATTTACTAATCCGCCACAAAATCTCTTGATATTAGCTATTGTTTGTGGTTTTACAGTCTCATGTTTGGTTGATCAGTTATGGTTTTCTTTTGGGTATTTTTTTACATTGTTACTATCTATTGCTAGCATAATTATAATGAAGCTCATACAGCCCTAGGGCTATGGAGCGCTGTGATTCCATCACTAATCCCTCTGATCAGTTATGGTGTTCTGCGTGCATTGGCTGAATCCGTGCATTGGGTGCACGGGGACGGTAGAGCGGTAGATAAATTTCATTCCATAGATATTTGTGAAAAAAGCGGCACGGAAAGCAATAGCCCAGTCTCGGGGCAAGGGCCTTGATCGAACGAATAATCGCTAGAATTACACCCCATCTGTGGTCGACAAAGAGAATAGGTGGGGCGTACAGGGAATATTACCTGATCCTACCTAATCGTGTCTAAGCTGTGAATGGACCTGAGATGGGCAAGGGGCTTCGAGAGATCACAAACCTCGCAGAACGTTCTCTTATTTCGTCCACGCAGTAATTGTCGATTGGGAGACTATATCATGGCTTTCCAGGCTATGTCATACGGGCTTTCGTACCCTAATATGTTTGCGCTGAGTGTATCGCTTGTGCTATCATACGTGATTGCGACAGCTGTATACAGGCTATACTTCCATCCTTTGGCCAAGTTTCGAGGTCCATTCTGGGCCAAATTGACCACAATCCTGCGACCGTTCGTGGTCGTCTTCGTTGCCTTTGGTGCCCGGTCGCACATAGACTTACTTGGCTCGTTCCAGGAGCGGTAGGCGTCATTGTACGTTTACGTCTGTTGCAGAGTGTCCCGAGGCATGGTGCATAGACCGACAGGCACAGTAAGTCTAGTTTGCCGAGCGATTCACGCCATATATGCCAACAGATTACCTATGCTGGGTTTGTCAGGGAGTACGTACTTAGCTCTAGAAAATGGGTCCGATCAAGAAGAATAGGGACGTAGTGGTATGATAAATCTCAGCAGAACTGGTACCAAGATTCTCTAGCTTGGAGGAGGGTTACTAGCGAGATTTCTGGTAACTACTGAAGGAGAGAAGCTGAAGAAGAACATCGTGTTAACGAGGGTTTCGTTTGCCACGAAGATAACCAATCAGCCAGACTCCCTATTACTCATTCAACACATTGCATCAAAGTCTCTTTTCTACCACAATCGCATACTCACGCGCCCAATTAGTTTTCTAAACCTTAGTCTTCACAATGTCTATCAATACCATAATCCACCTACAACCTCCACCCCCGGTCTCACAGTGCCTGTTCTCGAACATTGTAAACCCACAACTCACCCCTCCCTATAAATCCCAAGTCGCCCTTCTCTTCCTCATGCCCTCTCGTCACACCAACCACTACCCACCAAACACACACTACAACCAAGGTCTTCACTTAGCAACAAGCACCAAGATCAAACACACAAAAGCACATCATCACAACACCGAAACTAACAGGTATGTGTCTCCAAACCCCTCAACACACGGCTAGCAAGTGCACCAGCACTACAAAGCCCAAATTGCCCTCCCCGTACTCTTGGGATTGCCACGTTTGCGACCGAGACAATGTGTCGATGGACCACCCGGCTCGCTGCGTGTCCTGTGGACATTTTGCGTGTTGGAAGTGCGAGAGTATCATCAACTAGGCGTTTAAGAGTGCTGAAGTTGATCATATCAATCCCCGGAGAGGACTCGGGCCGGACGGATGATGGCGATACACACGCCGCAGGAGGGTAATTTAGTGGCGCAAGTGGAGGTATATCCGGTGAACAAACAGGAGGTGAGCGATTTTCGACTCAGGCCTCGTCGTCAACACCGTCTCTCATTCCTGGCTTCTTATTCTGCTGTTGTCTATGTGCGGCTTTTAGCTTCAATATCTCTTCCTCGCCAAACTTGCGGAAGGCCTTGGTGTTCTTCTTCTCCGTTTTTGCGTGCGACGTGCTCTTGAACTGGTAGCCCCGAATTCGTGGTCCCTGACCCGTCTTCTCGGGCAGCGCAGGCTCGTAGTAGGCTTCGAAAACGGCGACGTCGGCGTCGAATGTGCCAGCTGCAATCGAGGCGCGCACGCCGGCGAAGAAGGCCGAGAGGACGGCGTGGTTGTGGACCTGGATCAACACCCAGCCGAGCATTTCCTTGGCGGCGAGGAGGTGCTGGAGGTAGGCGCGATGGTGCTTGGTGCAGGCGTGGCAGGTGCAGGCGTCCGAGAGCGGGGTGAGCGACTGCGCGTGGTCGCCGCTCCACATGTCGATGCCGAGCGAGTGGCGGGTACTCGAGGCCGTGTCCTTGGCGGGGGCCGGGAAGCCAAAGTCGAGCACGATGCCGGCGTCGGTCGCATGGTTGACAAAGGGCACGGTGAAGAGGTCCATGCCGAGGCCGACCTGGCGGAGGATCGCGTGGGGGCTGGCGGGGGCGTCGAAGGACAGGCGTGGGAGGTGGTACAGCGGGGCAGGTAGGTGGTCAAGCAGGCACGCGTCGTAGATGGCGACGCCGCTGATGTGGGCGACCATGTCGTGCAGCAGGTGCTCGAGGTACCATGCCTGCAGTTCGCCGTCGATGGGCAGTATGGGCGCGAAGATGCTCCACCCCTTCTCGCCTGGCCTAATCGTGCCCTGCGTCGCCACCAGAGCTCGCAGCCACGCCTCGGTCCGGTCGCTCATCTTGTCCTTGCGCTTGGTGCCCACTGCCGCCTGCCCGAATGGGATGTCCGCCAACCCCACCACAATGTCCGCCTGCAGCTTCCGCGCGGCAGCCGCGTAGTACTCGGAACTCATCGCCGTGAAGCCGACCGACGTGAAGAGGCCAACATCCGTATTCGTATTCGCGACGGGGCTGGCTATCGGCGGGTTGCGTCGGGCGCCGAGCACGAGCAGCGTGTCGGGCGGGAGGCCGATGAACTGGCGGAGGCGCTCGGGGACGTCGTAGCTGAAGACGGGCGGTGTCTTTTGCGGGTACTTCTCGACGACTGTGATATGTAAGCTGCATGATGTGGCAGTGTGAGACTACTCAATCATCCCGCTCTCAATGATATCTCTCAATGACGAGCGCACCATAAATCTAGGCAGGGCCTAAGGCTAGGCGCTGACAATCTCTTTGTCGTGAGTCGAGTACGTACAGTCTTCGAGCGCGACGTAGACGCCATCGAAGTTGACCGTCTTGCGGAAGTTGTCCTGCGAGATGTGCGGAATGACGCCTCTCGAGGTATTGCCAATGAAGTCCGGCGTCAGGATGCTCTTCCTCCCAGCAAGCGACAGGCGGCCGAGTCGGGGTGCGAGTGCGCCTGTCGTCGGCAGCAGCGTGAACTCAAGCATGTCCTCCGGCGATTGGCTCAGAGAAGCAGCTTCACACCCAAATCTTGTCTCATTATTCAGCCTCGCGCACGGACCATCCTGAGTGTACTTCTGCGCAAGTTCTTAGGGTGGGGTAGAATGAAGACCGTGCGCAAAGGTGGATTTAGAGATAGTGGGACTCATTCTTCAATGATTTAGCGCCAGAGTTATCAGTGCGCACACGTGCACACGTGTCAAACCGCGCGCACTATCCAAACGTCTCGCCCGAGGCATCCATGCTTCAAACATCATCGACATGTCATCGCTCTCTCGAAGCCACAACCACGAGGCGCGGTCCCGCGAGGTATTGCGGGATACACAATCCTCAACTCTGCACCCATCGCGCGCATGGTATCACCACCCAGTCGTCGTGTTCATTGTGCCGCTCGTCGCCCTTTTATACCTCCCACGTCTCTACAGCTCTCTGATCCCCCACAGCTTGTACTCTCCTCTCTACAATGACATGCAGCTGCAGGAGATTGCTACATTGATGGATGACCTCTACACGCTACTGGCCGATATGACTTTCATCCCACACACATCCATCAAGCGCGGACCCCATCAAATCAACGCAACAGCCAATACATGCAAGCGCGATCCGGCCGCCCTACGTCTCATGGAAATCCTTCCGTACGTGGATGCTTCACAAGTGCAAGAGTCCGACTTCCTATTCGGTGGCTCCTTTATGGACTATCGAAGAAATGACAAGCTACGGGAAGGGTGCGACCCATTCCATACAAGCGCCTCCTGGGACTACATGACTCCAGAGACCGTTGCACTGACGAGCTGGGGTACCGGCGGCTGGAACGGCGACCGGACTTGGGTCTTGATGTACGATACGGGCAAGCATGCGATGAGGGTGTATGAAGGCGAGTTGTGGATTGCACAGACTAAGAAGAGCCAGCTGACGGGAGAGGACATCAGCGGAGTCGGCATCTTCCGTGAGGGAATTCAAGCAGGACGGTCCATATTGGATAGGAGCCATCACGCATGGGCTGAGTGGTTCGATGCGCCGAAGCTTCTCACCCGCTTGAAGGAGGCCTACCGAACGGCAGCATGGTCACCCTGGGAGACATCGAATCGTGATCATGGCTGGGGTGTTGATCGGAAGCATATCACCTCCTTACTACGCAAGAACGGTTGGCCCGAGACGTTTGACCCTGATCAATTCAACGTCGACTTCATCCGAGCGCAGAACAAACCCTCAGGTCGAGGGTGGGCCGAGGCTGTTTTCAAGACCATTGAAGATCTTGAAGGTGAGGGGCAGACCGATCTGGGTTTAACCATTGATGGACAGATCGCATGGGGTAAGGAGCGGCTCAGACAGCTTATACCGCATTTCGAGAAAGCAACGGACCCCGAAGAGCGATGGCTCCTTATGTGGCGTGTGCAACGCGCCAAACGGGACGTTGAGCGAGATGAGGCACATCTTGAGGCAGCGAAGCAAGAAGTGCAGTGGTTGTGTCCGAACGGTACCTGCGTCGAGGAAGAAGACATGATTCTGTGGGAGTTTAGAGCCGTGGAGAAGGAGTACGCGAAGGCGCTGGTCGCTGGAACAGCTACTTCGAAGTGTCAGAAACAGATGGATACATTGCCTGCCTGGGCACCATCAGACCCAGACCGCTTCGACAACTGCGTCGCCCAGATCGAGCAACAGGAGCGCTGGCTCCTCCTAGCGTACGAGCAGACTAAGGCCGAAGCCCTCGAACACTGCGCAAAGACAAAGAAGTTTCTCTTACCATCCGACACGCTCGAAGACCGCGCCAAAGTGAGGATAGCGACACTACAGCTCAGGAATACGCGTCATAAAGAAACGATACAGGAATTGCTCGCTTGGGGTAAAGATGTTGACATACCAGAATACGGTATTAAAGTGACTCGTGAATGGGAGCTTGCGAACGGGCCGTGGTTCCTAGAGAATGAGATTGATAAGATTGAAGAGCGACTGGCTGACGGCGGGGATAAGGAGAGTCTCTGGCGATATCTGGACAGTGGGGATGGCTTCGTCTGGTGATGAAGCGCTGTTTGCCCATACCTGCGAATACACTGAGCCTGAGGAAGAGTTCAGCACAGTGCTGAATACAGACCAAGAGCTGGATGATATGGACTATCTCATGCAGTACTTCCTCGTGCGCACCCGGTTTCCAGGCGACTTCGCCATTGTCGACGCGCACACTGTAGCCTCTATCGCCGGCCCAACCCCTGTAGCGACCGACGAGCCGCCGTACAGCGAATTTGACCACCGCATCCGTCGTTCGGCCTCGCTACCGATCTCATCATCTGGTACAGAGCTGCTGATGGTCAGTTGCTTGCTCAGGATACGCTTGGGTATGCGTTCGGGCGGCGGGCCTTGGAGCATGACAGGAGTATGGGGAGTGGTGCTGTAACCTTTCCCGGGGGATGGGGATGTGTAGCTATTTTGGCTGGGATGAGGAGGAGGAAGGGGGTGATGACGACGTGGAGAAGTACTATTGGCCTTGCTGGCTTGATGCAGCAGGGTAGGTGAATGAAGAGGCAACAGAGGAGATGACGGTTAGGTATTGAGCGGGACTCGACCGAAACAACCCGCCTATCGAACCATGTAGTGCTCATTCGCACATCTATGAAAAAACAAAGCTTCTTCCTCAATGCACTGGCAATCCAGACAGCGATGAAGAATAATAGAACACAACAGAATGTTGTGTTGCGTCGCCCCGACTCGCGACGCACAATTACTCCCTCCTTGTGTGGTATAGAATCAGCCGAAGCGGTGGAGTCTCTCTTCTAGTTGAAAGGAAACAGAAAAGGTAAGAGAAAGTTCATTCAGCAGAACAACACCTACAAGGCCACAAACGTTATGGCGCACCGCCCCAACTCGCGGACTCGCGGTGACCCCCTTCAAACATCGTATGTCACCAGCCAGCTGCGGCTGGAAGTCTCCCTTCAGTGTTGACGTTCAAACAGAAAACGAAGAAAACAAAACCCGAAAAGGAGCAATGGAACTCGAATACGCGCACCTTCTCGCAACGTACGATGGCCCCCTCCTTCTGAAGTATAAGAGCCGCTCTTCTACTCTTCTCTCTGAACTCCTAACAAGCAAACCAAGTGCGAAGCCGTGGTACCTGCCTCACCTCGCAGCGCACGATGGCTCCCTCCATGTAGCCAGTTTTGGTAAAACCGCAGTCGGGGATCCTCTCTTCCGCGGAAATCCAAATCCAAATCCAAAACAAGAGACACAGAGAGAGGAAAACAGAAAGAAGAGAAAGAAAGAGATTGATCAAAGCAAACTGCAGAACACAGCACAAGGCTGCGGTGCGCGCCCCTCCGCGCAACCCACGATGACTCCCACCAGTCATGTAACCAACCGCAGCTGAGGAGTCTCTCTTCTGTGTCGTAGATATCAATGTCGCGGGCGTGGTCGGCGTGTCAGCCATATGTTCAACTAAGGATGAGTCATATGGCCAACAGGTTGAGGTTGAGAGTTGGAGTAGATGATGGGGGAGGACGGCTTATATAGATAGATGGAAGAGCTACGGCCCTTAGGGCTTGATTTTCTGCTAGTGCTGGCCGTGGAAGTGCGTGGAAGGTGGTGAATGAGGAAGTGAAGCAGAGTTTTTGATGTCTGTGCGGGTTTCGGCGTCACGTCAGGCTGTCGCGCTTTTTCTTATGCTCAAGGTGACAGGATATACCAACGTGAGTGCGAATTAGAGTGTGGGCTGTAGGGGGGGCGCTCCATCGCTCCGGTCAATGTTGACGTTATGTGAGTGGTTGGCTCAACCTCAACTTGGAACGGTACCTAGGTAACACATTTTTTGTCGACGTCAACTACTAAAGCCTAGATAGTGCTGTGTCGCTGCAAGAAACTATAAAACACTGTAGTGACGCACCAGATAATTTTGCTCCGCACTTTGCACGGCATGTGCATAGTCGATGCTCGCTTCCCCGATAACTCATTGGAGATGCCAGACTGGTTTTTCTTGGCCCGTACTAAACTTGGGCAAGCGACACGCGACGGTGCATCTTGACCATCTCCTCTCCCTCTGGCCGAAGCTGTATCATCGCGGGCAAAACTGCGTACCCATCGGTACGCTACATCATCTCGTCCAGTTCCTCGCCAACGATAAGATGACCGACTGGGAGATCTGATACTACGTACCCACCGGCCAAGCCGATCGCGCAGTGAGGTATGGAAACTCATCCGTGGCCGTAGAAGACGAAATCCGCGACACTGAGCTTGCGGAGCTGCGCGGATATGCTCGTCGATCTGAACATGGCAATATCACCGTTGTAGCGGAGATGCTCGGCGAGAAAAGTAAGCTGTGGGAATTCGGTGTTGAATTGCAGAGCGTCACACGCCATCGAACACCAGCGACGGAGTTTTGGCCGAACACGCACTTCGATCCAGGTCGGTACGATTTCTCTAAGCGTGGGCACTTCAAGATTTACTATCCAAGTATGCACCTTCGTTCTAACCCTGCTCTAAAATATGCTAATAATTCGTGTAGAGCATATGCCCCTCGAGAACTTCGACGATGAAGCCCTGAAAGCAACGCAACGTGATCGCAAACGACGCGCGGAATGGATGGCAAGCCTCAAAAAAAGGTGCCGTATCGCCGTGTTTCTCAAATAGTATCCCTAACTCCCTGATGAGCTCGGCAACCATCCCGACCTTCGTAAGAAGTATGGATGATTGACTCCTACTCTACGGAATGGAAACTAGATTGATCGGAACGGCGATGTGAGGGATACCGACGGAGGAGTCGGAGATATAGCTGGCGAAGATTGAGATAAAAGACGGCGACATGCAGGGAGATGCGAGTGATTGGAATGAGAGTGAAAAGCGAGATACTGGAAAAGATGCTCAGGAGGGGAGTTCACCTCGTACTAAATGACGGGCATTTGCATATACTTTCTAAGATCTTGAAGGCAGTCCAAGAGTCCGCCTACCTGGGCGAAGATATTTGTAAAGTGCGAATTGTGCACAGAGCATAAATTGCACAGAAAAACCCATGCTGGGTCAAATTCGCTTTGAATAACGGATCATCTTTCTGGGTCGTTGAATATCCTAGCCTTCAGTGTAATCTTCTCGAGCCTACTGCTCTCCATCAGTACCCCAACTTTCTCGCCCTCTCTTCTCCAAGTACATCCACCAAACTAACCAACTTGAAGCTCGCCGACTCCCCCGTACCTCCCCCAACCAGCTCATTAGCATCATCATGCGTGACAAACAAACCCCTCGGGAAGTCCTTATTCAGCGCATTCCCGACTGCCGCAATCCCATCCGTGTTACTCACATGATCGATCCCCTTCTTCTCGTTATCCACAATCGTGAACGTCTCCACATAGCTATGCGGCGGCGCCCTCTCGTACACCAGGTACGCCGAGATACCCTGACTAGATACCATGATGTACCCGCCTGGGCCGGATTTCGCGGGCACGAGCGTGATACCTTCAACATCGGCGTGAAGACCGCTTGCATCACCGACTTTGGCGATTTGGACACCGGTATTGGAGCCCGTGGGCTCGGCTTCGTAGCGCCAGATACCCAAGGGCTCTTCGCCAAGGAAAATATACCCTGCGCCCTCATCTGCGACACAGCCTTCGACTTGGCCGCCCGAACCGCCCGTGAAGTTGCGGACTAGGGCGGTTTGGAGGGTGCCGTTTGCGGTTGCGGTGAGCTCGTATTGCAGGTATTCGGCCTTCTTGTTGTTGACGAACAGGTATTGTTTGGTCGTCTTTTCGGAGCGGTAGGTGCAAGATCCGTAGGGCTCGTAGTCTGTGGGGAGGCTTTGGATACCGCCGGAGATGGGGCTGAGAAGACCGGTGCTGTTCACTTCGACTAGGCTAAAAGATTTATCAGCGGAGATGTTGCGTTAGAGGGAGGAGTACTTACCACAGTGTGTTATCACCGCGACACGCAGCATACGCGAGATCGACCCTACGACTACCAGCAGTGAAGTTGTAGATGATGTCGACATTGTTTGGCTCCTGCGCTGTCAAGTGCTGCAAAAGCTTGCCTTGAAGGTCAAATACGCCAAAACCCTCGCCGTCTTCAGACTTAGTCGTAGTAATGATTCTGCTCTGATCTGGCCTGGTGGGGTGGATCCAAATTGCAGGGTCATCGCCATCACCACCGTTGGCTTCAGTCTCGTACTTGGCCTTGACGGCGACAAAAGAGCAGTCGGGTCCAGTCCATCCATCCTTGCACTTGCAGACATTGGGGCCATCGCACTTCCCGTGACCCGAGCAGTCGTTCTCGCAAGTTGTTTTCGCGCAGTCAAGACCGGTGAAGCCGGCGAAGCAAGAACAGTTCTTACGAGACGTAAAACCATTGTTGGAGCACTTGTCGGAGATGACGCTTTCGCAGTGCTTGCAAGGCTTGTTTTCAGGGCTGTACTTGGTGTTCGCCTTGATATCGAGAGAAGCAAGAGCACCCTCCAAAGAGCCAACGGCAGCGCCCTCATCGTCCGCTCCCTTGAACGCAAATGCGACAGCGCCTGAGGGGTAGCCATTGACCGAGGATTGGAGAAAGGACAGTCCTCCTTTGATGGAGAGCTTAGATATTCCGCTCAGTGCGATACTTCCCCTTTGCTTGATCTTGTCATCGTACACATCGATGACCTCGTCATGGGCGACGAACATGTAGTCACCAGAGTTGCTGTAGTACGTGGCAAGCCCTGCCACTTCGATTTCCTTACTGACTGTTTTGATCTCGGGCGCGGTAGTCGATTCCGAGGCCTGGAAAGAGTACAAAGGTTGATCATCGCCAGAGAAGAAGACCTGACCATTGGAGAAGACAGTGCAGATCTCGCCCTCGATGGAGACGGGAAACGTTTGGACCTAGCGACGTATCAGCAGTGCAAACGAAGATCTCATGAGACCTGTATCACCTCCAAGATTTCGACTTCCTTCTTGTCGCCTCGAATTAGGAACTGAACAACCGTCTTCTTTCCGAACAAGAAGATATAGCTCTCCCCACTCTTTTGACTGCGCCAAACGCATGCCGAACTCCAGTCACCAAGCTGCTTCTTGTCGTTGCTCTTAACCTTCTTCCCACTCTCTGCATCGAAGACCCTGATCAGAGAGTCGGGAGCAGGGATGCTGACTATCACATTGCGGTCGCCAATGTCATGGACTGCTACGACGATCTTGGATCGACCCGTCTTTTGAAGCGACGTCTGTTTGAAAGGCGTTGACTTGGAGACGGCAAACGTCCTGAAGCCGCCATCTGCTGCGCTCCCGTCGTTTGCGACCAGGAGAGGCGATTTTCCATAGACAAAAGCGGTGTTGTCTCCATCGAAGCCTGGGGCTGCTGGCACGAGCGTTATGTTGGCATCTCTCGCGGCAACAAACGAAATGACGGCCGTTGCCCATGCGAGGAATGTCGTAAACGATCGCATGTTGGAAATTGAGGCTGTAGATATGGACAGGAGGGCCTGATTTCGCAATCATGGTAGCAAGTCCCATCTTATACGGCAGCATATCTCCAAGCATTAGCTGAACCCAGTCCACAGTTCTATCGCCCAGACGCAACCGAAGTTCACCACGGTCCTCTTTTCTAGTACACTCATAGAAACAACCTGGCAAAAGAAAGGGAAAATGGTCGTTCGGGGTTTGGTGCATTGTATACCTGCTGATCTTGGTTAGGCTTGTTTAGCTACCTGGCCAATGACGGTGGCAACCACAACAACGTGAGACGACGATCGACGCCGGGAAAACGTACAAGGATGGAACTTCTTCTTGGCAAGAGGCGCGGAGAGTAACAAGCGTTGATAGTGACGGCGGAAGAATTCATGTTGACTTCCTGCAAAAAGGTGCATCGTTCTCTTCATTGGCTTTGCCAGAGCATGACGGTCCAGATGTCGTAGCTGTAACTGTACCGGTAGAAAGTGCACGTGTCTTGGTCCGTGCAACCGGGAGGCGGCAAGCTTCATTCTCGCCAAGCTGGGTCCGCTCCCACTCCATCCGCCCCCCTCCAGTTCGCGCAACTTTTGACAAAGACCAGATGTGTGGTATGCAAGAGATGGATTGGAATATCTACCAAGGCTGCTGTCAGATCATATCCACAAATGGCCTGCCGTATCTCGAATCATGGACGACTTGTTGCTCAGACAGCCAAAACACTTTGGCCACCGTCACTCGTGACCCGCTTCCTCACACTCATCTTCATCAACCTTCCTGTACCCTTGACGAGCCTTCCTGCCTCGTTCCTGCCCAAGGCAGCGTTCGGCGAGTACACGAGCGCAGTGCCCGTCTTCAAGCTCTCTATGGCCTTCATCACCTCATGTTGCTCGTCAGCTCTCATCGGAATGTGCCGCTTGATGGCCGCGAACCACTCCGGGGAGCTGAATCGATGGATGAACGTGATAGAACAAAGAGCAATGAGATCCGTGAGAAGCGTCGGCTCCTGGGTCGATATCAGAATGCGGGCGCCGTAATGACGCTGGAGGCGGATCGTGGTAAGAAGCGTCTCGTTCAAAGCCTTCGCACCAGGGTTCGGGAGCATGTACTTATGTGCTTCATCAAGCACAACCATCTTGCCAGCAGCTTTTGACTGGAGATAACGCTGTAGTCCAATCTTGAACAGGATACACGCCGTATTCGCGTCCACGAACGGACAGCTCATATCCATGATCGTGACCTCACCCTCCCTGAACTGGGGTTCCGGGCAACTGTTGTCGAGGTCCAGGAAGCTCTCTAGTAATCCCAGCCTCATCTGGAGCATGTTGACCTGCGATGGATTGAAACTGCATTTTCTGAGCCTGGACCTGAAGTCGAAGTAGTTGAAAGAGCCTCCTTCCGTCGCCATCTGTCGAAGCAGCTGTGTAACTGCGGCCATGTATAGAGGCGTATCGTCGGAGTCACTGACGTTCATGAGGGTGAGCATAACCTCAATATCAAGTTTATGCGGCTTGAGCTTGAACTTCGTGACCAAGACATTCGAGATGCGAAGATAGAGCCGGGATATCTTCACGTAGTTCGATGGAGACACAAGGACGTGCACCTTCTTGACATGAGGATGGCCAGGAAACTTTGGATGCGGCGCAGCCAGAAAAGCTGCCTCGCTGACACTGAACCCGGAGCCATCGCCACCGAACTGGCCATAACTGAACACCAGAGCTGAAAGTGGGCTCTTGAGCTTACCAAGCTGCTTCGAGGGGATAAGCGCGTTTTCCAGAATGGTAGCTGTGGTATGGCTCTTCCCGCTTCCTTGTACGCCGCATATGAAAGCCGAGAAAGGAATATTCGTGTTGAGAAATATTCTCTCCGTTTCATATGTGCCCATCAGCCCGTATTGAGGCACCAAATCAACCAGATTCGCCGAAAGCAACGGTGCATGTCGAACCTCGCTGTTTACACTATGACTGAGCCCGCCTTCTTCATCGTCCTCGGATTCGTCAGAAAGGAGTGCACCCATCGCATCGTCTTGAGAAAGGTCGGAGCCGGTGTTTGATATTGGCGATCCATTGAGTGTCGCTTTTTCATCGCTTGGGATGATTTGCTATGTATTGATTAGCACCCATTGCAAGCGTTGAATACTGGAAAGTCTGTAGCAGATTATGTGGCTTACCTCACGACGCGAGCTTTCCGAGACTTGTTTTTTGGCTAACTTCATTACCAGAAGATCATCGGTGGGTGGTGTTGGATTGACTAGAGGAACTTGCGGAGCAATTGGCTGAGGACTGTTGGTAGCGCCTAATTTTTCAGGTCAAGATACAAAAAGCGTGCTGAACTGAACGAACCGCTGAATGAAAGCCTGCCGGGCGATGCGTTCTGGAAGCTCGAGCTGTACGTCTGTGCGCGAATCTGCACAATAACTTGTGCACGTTTCTCCGTCGCCCGTTGCTTTGCTTTCTGTCGCAACAGGATCTCGTCGGTCGGAGGATGAAGGCCCGCACGAAGGCTACCCAGTGTTAGCATGTCTCCATTTCTGTAATTTCCATATAATCACCCATTGAAAGCCAGGAGTATTTCAGACTGTTGGGGTTGTCGACGTTCAGTTCTCTTGAGATACGATTCGACAAACTTGTAACCTTTAAAAGCCCCAGCGTGATCAAAACCATGCTGAATATAAATATTGTAAACCCACGCTTCGAGCGTGTCCTTTGTGGCTATGCCTGCGGTCGCTGTTGCTGGTATAGAACGTGGCACGCGTGGTGAGGGATACGTTGCTGCAAGAGCAAGGTTTGGCTTAACTGGGGTTGCAAGCGGAGCTGCTACTGGCTTCGCAGCTCTTGCCTGTCTCTTCTCTTGAGCCCTGGTCACAGCCATCAGTACTGTTTACAAGGTGTAGACGCGAGGAAATGCGGTCAACATCGTGCAGTCACTCACCTTTTAGCAGCGTCCCTTATTTGCTTTTCGTGTATGTTTGGCCGCTTGTCCGACAGCGCTGAGACAACTTGCTCTTCCATCTGGCTTTTTCCTGCTTCCATCGTTATCCAAGTGTGTTTGTTGCATTCAAGTTGAGCAGTGACAAACAAATCCAGAGCATCCTTCGCCCACACAATTGTGCGTAATATCTTGTCATCAAACCTACTGCAGGTGAGTGAAAAAGCAATCAGTGGGAAAGGCATAATCCACCTACCTGGTCAACACTCTCGCAGGTCAAAGCACGATGTCCAGCATATAGTTAGTCTAGCTTTGGCCATAGGTAGTTCCAGTTGACTTGCTTCACGACCTTGCCGGTACTGTCGCAATGTCGGTTGCGATGTTCGCTCCGGATCCACTCCTCAATCTGTTTCTTGGCCATCTCGGCAGGAGTTGCTGGGGTTGGGGCGGGTAGTGCAGTTTTCAGCTGGGATGTATTTTGCACCGTGGACACAATCACTACGCCGCCAGCCGAATCCGATGCATCACTTAAAAAGCTCATCTCTTTATATGTTAGTGTTGGGAGCTATGAGTGATGTAGAATGTGATGTATTTGTCGGATATTTCGGACAGCAGTAGACATGAAGAGAGAAGAAGGTTGTTGTAAGTATATCTGTCAGACGTAAAGGGTTACGGCTGCGGGTGCTTCCGCAGGAAGCTTTTAGCCGAATTGGCTGAAATGTGAAACTCTTCACAAAGAATAGTTGATTGTTAACTTGAGCCACATGCAGATGGACAGGCCTAGCAGATGAACCACCTTTGCCAAGACCACACCCCTTTTCACCTTCAACCACACCCCTTTTCACCTTCAACCACAACGTCTCGACAACCTGATCTTGAATCACTCCCTCGTGAAGATAGGATCAACCCAACGAAAAAAAAAACATCAAAAAACATACAACAGCGGGGATTCGCTAGTGGTCACCCACCTAACTACTAATCCGCCGGTACACTGCTTAAGTACCGCTGAGCGAACGGGAAGCGCTGCATTCAGTGTCCTATGGTCGTATGTGAAGGGCTGTCAACATGTTTGATATATAATCTTAATGTAGATCCCATGCGAGTGGGCCACATCAAGAAATGGCTAAAACCAGACCAATACGACAATGCCACCACAACGCAACGCGCAGCCAGCCTATGATGAAGGCGTATTACAGTTTGCTATCCAGGTTACTATTGAAGACCACGAAAATAGCGAAAAACGCGTTATTGCAGCCTTTGGTGTACCTCGAACCACCGTCCAATACCGACTCGACGGAGCCCTCCCACGACGCGATTTCAAGCCTAATTTAAAGAAGCTAGATATGCTAGAGGAGGAGGCACTTGTCCGACGGATACTTGACCTAAATCGACAATGGATAGATCACATGCTGCTTATGTAAAACTTGCAACATTGATGTGACCAATCACAAGAGGTTTTATTGAACCAATCGCAGTTTGCGCTTCAAATCTTTTGACGGTCACTCTGCGGCTGAAAAGCTTCCTTCGGAAGCAATTAAGTGAGCTACAGAGAGCGGTTATATACATAACAGAGATGAGTAAGCAATCAACAAAGAGTCATGTGAGAGCGTCAATTCACAGCGTACCTAGTGAATTGAGGTGCCAGGCTGACAGTATTGTGTGTCGTGGACGAAGTCCGCAGTGATGAGATATATACATAGTGACGATCCTCAGACCGAGATCCGAGGTGGCGGGAGCGCCACGTCAGCTAACAGTTAGTTTCCTGGTCGGTGGATTCTTTGAGTGCTCGGGAAGCGCTTCTTCTTCCTGTTTCGGTGATGGCTCAGGTAGGGTTGCAGCAGCAGGCAATAGTTCAGATAAGGCTGTTCTTCTTTCCTAATGTTAATATTTATGAGTGCCTCTCACTTTACTGAAAGTACCTTTACTTACGTCTCCACAACTTCAGATACCATCATCCTCTCAGCAAGGTCCGGCCTCAGCTTGGCAGTGTCATGACTACGTCGACTTGATCCAAGAAGCAGTCATTTACATCAATGGCAAACCGCTTGCATATCATCTTCCTTCACCTAATCGGATCACCTCACTGTCTTTTACATGTCATATGACTCACGGTCGAGATTTTGAGATCGAGACTGCTGATGTTAGATACCAGCTTGCGCCCTTGACTCGACTAATCACTCGTCACGCGTATCCTCGATTGTCTTGCGATCTTCTGGTCGCTGATCTTGCAGATCCTGCAGAAAGAAATTGAGGTCGAGAGGCTTCGTCTGAACGCCTTTCGCAACGCAGAACTTCTGTCGATATTTGTCGGCAGGGGGCATCGCGTTGAAGCTGAAACGAAATCATGTCCCATCACGACGATGACGAGGTGGATGCTGTCGTCTTTGCAATATTGTGCAAGTTGAACAAAAGATTCTGCGACAACGAGCAGTCGCGTTCCACAAAGCGGGATCCCTGATTTGGCCTTTCCTCTTCCGTTCAGGCTTGGCAGCAACCGAGGTTATATGACAAACGCAGAACACCTGCCATCTTTGATATTTGGGTATTCGCTTCACCCCGAGATGGAATCTCTCAAGTTTATGCCTTTATCAGCCAAGGTGAAGATTCACATCTTGCGACACTGCTAGCAGGGTACACAGCACGGCCTCAAATGCTGGCACGTGATTCCTTATTCACTCGCGCAGCAACGCAGGAAGCATCACCCTACACGCACCTTTTTTGTGCATACGACATCGCTGAAAAATACGACCTGTTGAACGACATATTCACAGCACCTAGCCTTACTCGCTTCATTCTCACTGACAACCTCAAGGAGATTGTGGTCAATGTAAACAACAACTCTGGGATCAAGTTGGGCTATGCTTTATCTCAGATCAGCAAGCTGTGTACAATGCCCCTAACCGCAAGCATGCATGGCTGGCTCCCGATTAAGCCTTAAAGGTACCGACGAGGAACTGCTTGAAATTGAGCGCTGGTACAATAAATCGTGGAACGGGATGCTCTGGCTTGCGAGCGGCATGCACTAGTCACCAAACCACCTTAACGATCGCACATTCTATACTCTAGATTCCAGATATCTAGCTTCTTCATAAGCGGTTGATCAGTATTGCACGTTCTTTAAATTAGCCGTTTGCGTGCCATTATTGCGCTCTTTGCTCGCGTTGGCGCCCTGTAAACACCAGCGTCTGCCGCACACGTCAAAAGAAGAACGGAAAGCTATCACACTACCTTAGCAATCAGGGTCTCATTTGTATTTATTATTCAATCTTGTAACCCTCCACCCTCCACCCTTCATCGCGGATCTCTTGCTTCACTTGATCCCCACAACTCCTCAAGTCATATTTCGGTATCAACATCAATACTCTATCTCCTCTCTTCTTGATTTATCCTCGATACACACACACACGTCACGGGTTCAGCTTAATCACCATGTTTGATTGGTTGTATGAATGTTTCCAGGGGTGCCCTTGTCCCTGCGACGACCTTGAGGAGGACCAGTGTAACTGCTGTTAACTACTATTGCTTTTGACGGTGAAGCGCCGGAGCTGAAGCTATTGGGAATTAATCAATAGAGTAAAACTTGGGAGGCGCCGATGGGTAAAGAACCTCATTTGGACGTAGCATACACGGGGGATACTTAGACAAAACATAAGGATTCGTTTAATGAGATGGTGAAAAGAGTTACCTCGGCAGTGGCGTTGGTTGATGAACTCATGTTAGGGGTTGAGCGATCAGAGTCGATTATATAGGTGATAGCGCAGGATTCCGTGTGATGAAGTCAACAATACGGACACATTCAATGATATAGTCGACATTATATTGGACAGTTATCGCTCTATATATATCAATACTGTTGAGAAGATATGGGTTCAGTCCAGGTTGGTGGAAGGAAGGCTCGTGCTGTGAGCACGGCTGGCGACCTGGCAAGTACGTAACTTCTCCCGTAAGAATAACACGATGATACAATCAATACAATACGTTGAAGCCACCCCAACTTATCTCTCCGCCTACTCGGTTCTCCTGTAGCAGTCATACTACTGGGGGAGACCTTGTTTCAATAGGTTATGAGCCCGGTTGCCCAAACTGACATCATTGTTTTGATCTCACCAGAGTCACGAAGGACTCAGCTACGATTTGCAGAAGGAATCGAATACCCACTTGAGTCACGCAGGATCAAGATTCAAGCAGGGATCAAACCTCACCATTAGAATCGCAAAGGACTTAGCTACAATTTGAATCGAATCAAACCCCACCACCTCTTCTGAGAGATATTTGAAAGTAAAATTTGTGTGCAACGCGGTTGACACGCAAATACATATACCCACATCTTCTCCAAGCTCGAGAACTGCACCGCCTGTACCGCCTGCATTGCCTGCATTGCCTGCATCGTCTGCATCGCCTACACCGCCTGCATACGTCCTGCTGCATACAATCCACCTTCCTTACGTACCAACCTCACTAATTCCGACCACACTCCCCAACTCACTGCTGAGAATCAGGACACTTGGTTCTGCCGAAACAAGGTCAAGCTTAAGGGGAAGAGAGTCTTCTATGTCTGTGAGAGAAATCTGGTACAGCATTGCCAGACGGCAATAGTTGGAGAACTGCTACAATTCATTAGTTACCTTTGAAGCATCACTTAGGTCAGCCCATAACACTCTCTATCCATTCGATCTTGTTATCAGGCAACTGCATACTTTGCGTGACCCCAACAGTTTGCGCTTGAAGGGAGTATTGGCTTCTTTGGCAGCCTCAAGCTTGCATTTTGCGGGTATAGAGAGCATAGCTAAGCCAAAAAGTAAGCTGAGTGTTGGATAGGCCGTAGCACTAGTGCTGAAAACAAGTAACTGAACTGAACGATTGTATTCTGATTGATATCTATCTCTGCTATCTGTCGGAGGGCTGGTGAGGGGTTCTTATCCCATCCGGTCCTTCCGGTATGGCAGCCCAAGTATCTATGATGGCAGCCGGCTTACAGCCGACTTCCATCAAAGCTCCCTGCAGCCCTATCGTGCTATCCCAGATCCATTGCGGTTCCCTGCCCAAGGCGGGGGAACACATCAGGTCGTAGCCAGCCCTTGGCTATTGCTGTTCCCACACTGAGGACATAAGGAAGTAAATTGTGGTTAAGATTTATAAGCCAAAAGATGAAATAGCTACCCATTGACGCGCTTAGGTACACGAGAATCACACAAAAGTAGTTAGTAAGCAGATTCCAACTCTAAGAATCTGCCACTGAGCTGCTACTGCGGCTATCCCAACGGCCTTGCCCAAGTAATCCCCGCTTGCTCATTTGTCAATCAATATCAATATTTGTTGATGAGATGTTATTACAGTCCAGGTTGGTGAAAGGAAGCCTCGGGGCCTCATGCTCATGCGGTAAGTGTGGTCAGCAACCTGGTGGGCAGGCAAGTATCGTAGTGGATGCTACTGCATTCTGCTGCCCCGGACAGTACAGCACAACATAGTAGACAATGCGATAGTCAAGACAACATATTGCAGCCACCCCACCAAAGGGACCTTGTGCGAATAATGTTTATCAATATTCTGCTCATAATATTGATTGATTGATTGATTGACACGACTATAGCATGCGACTTTTGATTGATTGAATTGACTGAATCAAACAATGGCAAACAATAATATTGACCAAGCATTGATTGTTGACATCTCTGGGCAGTCAACAATATCCGAGTGGCTGCAAGGACCCCTGTCAGGTCGCCAAGGATAGATTAGGCATTATTGATAGAACGATGTTTCAATATAACGATATAATTTCTCCTGCACGGCTTAATCGCTATAACGGGAGTTGACTGTAGTAAGATATGTTTGAAAACAGCGTTTTGGCGCAGGTCCTCCAATTTGGGGGCTGGATTCTGCGACATCTAGGCGCCCGCCGATGGGGCGCAGCTCACAATGTCCACATACCGCTTCTGTGGGGGCTTCCACTTTCTCTTAATCATTCTCAAGCTTCATACTTCATTGACAGAGCAGCATGTTTTTCAACAACCCGCCACAGCAACGTCACCCGAAAGATGAAGGAGCTTCGCTCACCTCAGTCCTCGGGACACCTGATCTACGCGTCGAGCTAGCCCTCTTATTTCTCCTTTGCATTGATGACATGCGAGACGATCTCGTAGCCAACTTCGATCCAGATAAAACGCGCAAGACGGACTCTTCTACCGCGCTTCTTCCGCCTACACGGAGAACAAGAGCACCCGTATACGACCTCATAAGCTTCGACGAGCCACGAAATGATGCAAAGATAGCAACTGAGAGTGATGAGTTCGATTCTACGCAGATGCAGGCTTTGCAGAGGAGCGCGCTCACCTTCTTCGACAAATGGCGCGCGGGGGTCATGCATCGCATATGCGATGTGCTCTGCGTGAGAGGAGATACTGTCCGACAAGCAAAAGCTAGGAGGAAGCAAATGCTGGAAGATGCAGAGAGGCATAAGCAGGGCATATCTTCGCTCATCGATTTTGACGATGACGACCCCTTCGCAAGCCAAGCTTCAGCACGAAGCGAGAAGAGAAAGCACGGCCACTACGAGGTCATTGAAAGCAAGCTGCTGGTGCTTGAGGACCAGAAACGGGCCTTAATTCTGCACTGTCTCCTTTTGCTCTTACTGAGCTTGGAACAGTACTCAGCACACTCGCGCGTTCTGCTTCTGCGTCTCACAAGTAGCTTGGAGCTCAAGACAGACCTGCTGGGCGAACACGAGAGGTCGGTCGCGCAAGGGCTTCTAGCGAGTGCTGCATCTCAGATGGACGCCGAGGCGACGACCAAGAAACAAGCCTCTAGCGACGCTGTATCACGTAAATGGAAAGTTGGCCTCGCTGCTGTCGGTGGTGCCGTTCTCATCGGCGTGACCGGTGGCCTCGCTGCCCCGTTGCTGGCCGCTGGGTTTGGTACCGTTATGGGAGGCTTGGGTCTGGGTGTTGTTTCGACCTATTTGGGAGCGCTGGCTGGCAGCTCGGTACTTGTCGGGTCGCTATTTGGAGCATATGGCGCGAAGATGACGGGCAAGTTGATGGACCAGTACGCCAAAGAAGTCCAGGACTTTGAGTTTGTCCCGGTCCAAGGTACATGCGAATGGAGTTGCACTGCACTTGGGTATCATTGGACTGACACTTAACAGATCCCTATCGTACATCAATCCAGTGTGAGCTCGATTGGGCTGACGAGCAGGATGCGCGCGACCCGACAAAGCGTGAGCAGCATCGTCTCCGCGTATGCATCGGCATCAGCGGCTGGCTGAGCTCGCCTTCGGATGTCAACAAGCCCTGGGAAGTCATCGACGCTGCCACCACTGAGCCCTTCGCTTTACGCTTCGAACTTGACGCTATGCTGCGCCTTGGCAACTCGCTCAATGATGTACTGTTTAGCTATGCCTGGGACGGTGTCGCGTATACTGTCGTCAGTCGCACGCTCCTTGGAGCACTATACGCCGGACTTTGGCCCCTTGGTCTCATCAAGGCTGCGAGTGTTTTGGATAATCCCTTTAGTGTTGCGCTTGCAAGGGCCGAGAAGGCTGGCAAAGTCCTTGCGCACGCACTTATCGATGGTGTGCAAGGGAAGCGACCTGTCACTCTCATAGGGTACTCTGTTGGCGCGCGTGTAATCTATGCATGTCTCATCGAGCTCGCGGATCAACATGCATTCGGCCTTGTCGAGTCCGTTACACTCATGGGTACCCCAGCACCGTCGGATAGCAAGCCGTGGAGGCGGATACGATCGGTCGTTGCAGGCCGCGTGGTGAACGTCTACAGTACCGAAGACTACGTCTTGGGCTTCCTTTATAGGTCCACGAAACTTCAGGTCGGCGTTGCAGGCTTGCAAGAAGTGGAAGACGTGTATGGTATTGAGAACGTTGACGCGAGTAAGACCGTCAGTGGCCATGACCAATATCGATATCGGGTCGGCATGATCTTAGCCCAGATCGGGTTCGGCGACTTGAACTTCAAAAAAGTCGCTGAGCAAGAACGGGCGTTCGCAGAGGCGGAGAGCAAAAAACAACAGGCGAAAGAGCAGGTTCAAGGTAAAACGCAAAACAAGCGAACGAATTCTCCGTCTTCTCGCGCGGCGAAAGTACTGATCAGCACTCCTCGGGACACATCACATCCTATCATCAATCTCTCCACATCGAAACCGAATGTGTCAACGAATACTGTTCCCATTGAGAGGCCAGGATTTCCACGCACAGAACTCATCTTGCCAATAACGTCCACTTTTCACCCACCGCAAGCTTTCTCAGCCACAGATCAACCCTCTACCGCACTCTCTGATCCGACGGGTCCTGTAAAGCTACCCGCGGTCGAGAGGCAAGATATTCACGAAATCACGATGATCAACCTCGACTCGCATGATCCTATCATGTCACAGAGTTTCTCCATTCGCGCTCTGAAGACCGGAACAGATATTGTAGTTACTGATATCCCCTTTCTTCAGGGAGACGACTCCGATGGAAATTTCGGTAATAGGACCGACCATGGCGACGCTGATCACATCTACGATCATGATGTAGAAGTCAGTAGTGACTTTGGCGAGTTGAGCGTGGTAGAACCTGTGCCGATGGATGATTTCGACTATGGACTGATGTGAAGGAACGACACAATGGAGAGCACTATGAGTGACGACGGCTCTTCGCCCTCGTAGCAGCGAGACTCGCTGCTAACAGCGCATGCTGCCTTTGCCGCAACGTTCACCATCTCTGGACAATGCCCATTCTCAATGACTCTATCAGCGATGGGTTATACCGCCAATGTATGAAGCTTATTCAAAGCTCAGTCGCGCGTTGCCAGCTTACATATACATTACAATCGACGCCTCGCCAGAAGTTCGCAACATGTCGCCGCATCAACACTACATCGCATACCCATCTCTGGTTTACTCAAACCCTTGTCGCACAATAGCACATCTTGAATTGTTTTCGTCCTTTTCTTCGCTACGGTGCGAAACTCAGCAGCACGAAGGTCGGTAACACTAAATCAGGGGTGGAAAGTGCAGAGCCAGATCTTGGTTGCGTTTGCGGTTGTATAGATTCTGCTTGTTGCGATGGCTCATCGGAGGGAAGAAAAGATCAGTGTTGATCCGATTGAGGTGAAGAAGACGTAGGGTGATGTTTAGAAATGAGCACAATAGACGCACATCGACCGGGAGTTCTAGAGACAAGCTTCGAACTGCGAGACTAACTAGACATTGAGCAACGTTATCATAATCAGGCACTATACTATGTTACAAGCTCTATAAAATCTGAAACTCGCTTTTAGTTTCTCCTGCCCTGCTTTGCTAGACTTCACGCGCCCGGTACCTCATCCGCCCACGGTATACTCGATTGTGCTCCGGCTTTTTGGACGGTCATCGAAGCCGCTCTGTTAGCATGCGCGACTGCTGCATCGAGGTCGAAGTCGGCCCCTTGTGACATGACTTTCCAACGCGCAACGGCGACGGTGTACGCGCCTGCGAAGGTATCACCCGCTGCTGTCGTGTCGACTACCTTGACCTTTCGTGCCGGAACGATTTGGCCGGGCTGTGATGCCGATTGTTGCTTTGCTGTTTTGTAGAAGACGCCCTGGAGATACGTTAGTATGTCCAAAGGGGTAAGGGGTAGATCAAGCTTGCCTCGCCGCCAAGCGTGATGATGACATTGTTTACACCTCGTGCGATGAAGATAGCTGCGACTGCATCCCACGAAGTAGGTTTCTCAATTCCGGAGAGTGTTGATGCTTCAGTCTCGTTGACGATAAGATGGCCAAGCCCGTGATACGCTTCTTCAGGTAACGGGATGGCGGGTGCTGGGTTGATGATCGTCTCAACGCCCTTTTCTCGTGCCGTCTTCATGTTGTGTAAAACCTACGCCACGTCAACTGCCAAGTTCTCCAGCTTTCTAAACATAAAGAGAGGGAATTTGTACGTACCACCTCCAGCGGCAACTCCAACTGAAACAACGCCACGCTCGCATCCGCATCCACCAAATCCATCACCTCAACATCATAATTCGCACCGGGACAGAACATAATCCTGTTCTCGCCCGTACCTGTTTCGACCACAATGACAGCTACACCGGTCTTCTTTCCCTTCAAGATCTTCACCTTTTCCGTGTTCAACCCGTCTTCTCGCATCGCTTTCAGGAAACCCTCGTGAAACTCGTCATCACCCACCGCACCCACCATACGCACTTCGACATCTGATTTCTCGCCCGAAGAAGCTTGCTGTGAAGTTCGCGAAAGGCGTGCACATGCGACGGCTTGGTTTGCGCCCTTTCCTCCCCAGCCGATGTTGAAGGATTCGCTGGTTAGCGTTTCGCCGCCTACGGGAACGCGCGATGTGCGGGTGACGAGGTCAACATTGAGGGAACCGATTACGGATATAACTGCTGGTTTTGAGGACATCTTGAGTGGTATTGCATGATGTTGGTCTTCATGGTGGTGTGATGCAGCAGTGAGGCTCGAATTTGCCGAGGGCGCTAAGTTAGCCGACGGCTTGCCCGATCCGATTTGGGTGGCATCCCACGTGGAGGTTGCCCCCATTAGCTCTGAAAACCCCCGTCTAGAAGACACGACATTTTCTGGACGGAAAGCACGAATTAGTAGCACGCACCTGAGCCCAGGTTGCAAATTGTGATATGATTAGATATTCTACATTACCATTACTATACGTGTACGACAAAGGAAAACTGTCACAGCATAAAGCGCGTTGCCATGCCACATCCGGATCCTGGGCCTGACTAAGTCTCCGCCAGTAAGCCTACTGCAAAGTAACCTGCACAGTCCGCGCGACACTAGGCACCCCCTCTTTTGAAACAGCAAACAAGTAGTAAGTACCCGGGATAAGCACACCACTGTCATCAGGCAGCGTAGCAGTAAACTTCGTCCCATCTCCCTTGATCATGGCCAATGGTACACGTCTCTGATCGCTGTTGACAGAGTGTGTAACACTACCAATCCGTATCAACGTGAACTTGAGGCCGGGAGCCCACGCGCCAACCTCGATAGTCAGCTTGCCGCCAACCTTCACCTTATTTGCGCTGAGCGAGGCGATAATCGGTCGGGTAGCTTCAGAACCGTCCGCGTTGAACAAGTACGGTGGTGAGAAGATCTGACCGTCGGCATGGTCAACGAGTTTGTTACATTCGGCTGAACTACGGCCAACACCTTCAGCGACGTAACAGAGACCGCCGCCGCCGCCGAAGACGCGGCCATCAGCTAGTAAGATGCTAACGGAGTGGTAGTTGCGCGGTACGGCTTGCGGTGCTAAGGTCCTCCAGGACTTGGTAGCTGGGTTGAAGATCTCGGGGTACAGAACACCAGCGTCGTCCGTGAACACCTTCGAGCGTCGTTGGCCGCCTGATACGAGGACTGTGCCGTCGGGGAGGACGACGGCGTTGGAGAAACCGCGGGGATAGGCCATATCTGCGACACGCTCCACCGTCGCTGGGGTGTTCGGGGTGTCGATAGTGGTAATGTGGGCGCGTGTTGTGGCGTCCGACTCGGTGTAATCGGGAGCGCCACCGGCACTGAATATCTTACCGGCTGTTGCATCGTACATGACGAAGATGCCGGACATGGCGTCGTCAATGTCGCGTATACCAGCAGTGACTTGCGAGCCAGTGCCTTTCGTACCGTACCAGTTCATGGCTCGGCTTGGTCCAGCTTGGAATACGGAAGTGTTCGACCACGCGAAGAGCCAGGCGTGGTTATCTTCGCGCCAGATGCCCTCGTGGTCGTTGGTAAGCATTGGGGCTACCCTTGCATCAGGGAGTGCCGTCCAGGTGTTGGTAGCGGGGTCGTAGACCTCGCCATCTTTGCCTTTGCGAGGGCCAGAGTATGCTCCGCCGATGGTGAAGACACGGTTGTCGGATAGCGTGACTGACGTTTGATAGCCACGGGCCATCTTCCTGGACATGATGTCAGTATATGGTGCGCGTTTGAGTCATCAGAAGTACGTACATGTCGGGTCCACGTGTAAACTCATTCGTTGCTGGGTCATAAAGGCTCGTCGCCGCTGCATCAGAACCACCCTGAATGAGAAGTTTTCCATCCTCAAGACTGCTCATAGCAGGACAGAACATGTCGTGGTGAGTGTTGCTCACTGTACGAGCTGAGACAGCTCCACTACATAGAGTGTCAGCTTGTATCATAGGCTTTAGTCGAATGCAACTAACGAGTTAAAGTTGTAGTCCGCAAACTGCGTGTGTCCACCCGCGCCACCGAAAGCATCGGCACCCCAACTCGAAAACATAAGCAACCGTTGTGAAAACGGATAATCAGGAACTACGTATGCAGCGACCGGGATAACGGGAAGACGGATGAGATCAGACCATGCGCCATTGATCGCCGGAGCTGGTGCTACGTCGAGACGGATAACATCGTAACGTTTGTCAGTCGACCAGATCAGAGTATTGCTTCGCGCATCGGCTTTGATGTGGCACACCGAGCTTGCCGAGTCAAAGACGGCTTGCTCGCACGTTGCAGTATTTGCGCAGAGTTTCGCGCAGTCATCGACGGTATTTACGCCCTTGAATATATGCGCGCTTGCCCCGCGGACGTCAGTGTCTGGGCAGATGCTGTACCCTTTCTAACAATTCGTTGTAAGCACACGTCATGTCTCCACGATGATGAGTTGGGAAGACTTACCCGGTTCCTGTGATACGGCGTCTCCTCATGAGGACATCGAGCGATATTAATCTGCTCCGCCTGGATTACATCAAAGCCCGTACTGGGCACCCACTCCAGATCCATAAGGCCCTTGAAATGGCAGTTCCTTGTCCGCGAATCAAACACAGCCTTGAAGCAATTCATGCTCCGATCGCAGAGCTGAGCGCATGCCGTGACGGAACGAACTCCAGGAGTCACTGATGTTGAGGGCCCAATAAGGTCGGTGCCGATACACACGCGGTACCTAATTCCTCCAGTGCCGGTAAAGACTGTGTCGGCGCCAGGACAAGCGTTTAGGCCGTGTGTTGTATGAAAAAGAGTGGCTGCCGAGAGCAGTACGAGGACGTTTGAAAACTGCATCCTGAAAGTCAACGTAAGCTGCTGGCCTGGAGAGAGAATCGGAGAATCCGGGCTTCAAAGACCTATGTACTCATCTGAACCCGCTCATTCTATATCGATATCGACATATAGGAGAACGCACGATAGCGGGAGGTTACAAGTTCAGCATAGAAGCGGCCGAAGTACCGGGACTGGTACCGTTCATGAGTGGCCACCCCCTACACGAATCTATCGTCCAACTAAATCTGGTATATGTCCGCTATCGCCAAGCACACCTATCTGGCAATACGCAGGGGCATGTACATTGGTAGCGGGCCGAGACAGCCCCGTTGGCGGAATACTACCAGTAGACTTCTTCTTCCTAGAGTCATGGCAATAATGATAGCCTCCCAGACATGTTAAAAAGATTGTGCGGCTCCTGTATCGCAATGAGCAGGTGCTCGAGTACCGAAGCGACAGGTTGCGATCACCTGAATGTTTGTTCACCATCCCTTGCTACAAGTTTAGAAGGCCCGCCACCCACACACCAGGTCACATACGGGTTGCTCCCTTGTAAAAATGATAAGTGGTTCACTGCGAAACCCCTGAGCGATTCAGTACTGCAGGACCGTTGTGTTCTTTTCCAGATCGCATGAAACGCCAAGGCGAAGGCCCCACAACACCCCTGCACTCGTCAGGAAGAGAAGCTAAAAAGAGAACACCGTCTAAGGCAATAGCGCGTAAGGACGACCACTGCCTGCATCGTATGAAGAACACACGGGTGCGCAGCAAGTAGAAACAAGAAAACCCATTCGAATTGCGTTCGGATTGAATTGCCATGACGGAGAGGGCGGTCTGTATCGTTGTGACTCGAAATAGATGATGCGAAGCAGATTGCGCGAAGTGCACCAGTCTCAACTAAGGAATCCCCGTATATTTTTCGTATGGTTGTGGCTGTGCATGCAAGCAGGTCGTTATCCGTCTATATCATACCCTATATCAATACGCATGATTCAAAGATCAATAGTCCATGAGCGAGTCTTGTCGTCTTGGAGCAAAACGTAACAGGCGAGTAGATATCGAGTTCAAATGAAGAGTGCTCCGCAGCCGTAGAGACTTCCTATCGTCTTAAGTGGTGAAGGTTTTCGAAGCGCTCCTGGGTATATTCCCGGTTGAGAGTTGTCGTTGCCAGCAGCCTCACCAACCTTGGCCGGAGATCGAGTTCCAGTTAGGAGCAGGCCAACCCCACTGATTAGCACTAAATCCCAACGGAGCTTGAGTGGCACCACTAGCGTCCGTCAGAAGATCCCCGGCCATACCGTACATGGCGCCAAAATTACCAAAGTCCATAGGCTCAGGCGGGTGGAACTGATTGCTATCGGAAACAGGATTCGCATTCTCGAGTGCTGCCGCTTCAGCTTGCGAGCGTTCGTCCGCGAGCGCCAACTTTTGTTTGATTTGCTTCACCATCAAAGGCGGTTCTTCCGACTGACCGAACGCTGCTTCGCGCGCAGCCCAAGCTTCAAGTACGAAGCTCGAGAAGATTTTGAAGAAATGGTTGCTCCCAGGCTTCTTCTCCATGGGTTTGTCTTCTCGCTCGAGGTCCATGAAGCGAGCGGCGCAGTTGTCGCTGATGACTTGCCAGAATTTCTCGACATGATCGCCGAGAGGCCGCTTTCGCAGGTCGTGGATGAGATGGACATAGGCTGGAAACGGAAAATGCGGGTAGATGATCCAGCGGAAGCCCCTAATAAGAGAGGAGCTCATGAGCTTTGTGTCGTACTCTAGCATAGACCGTGCGTATGTCAGGCCGGCGTCGCGCTGAGCATCAGTTTGCTGCTCATTTGTTGGCGAGCAAGTCGCGAGATGGTGCACAAAGCGACTTTTTGCTAGTGCAAATCGAGCTGTCCACATGGTCATATAATGCAGCGGGTTGTCCGGATCGCATGATCTGAGAAGATTTCCCTCGATCATGGCTTCCAGCGCACCCAGCTGAATAGACTCTGTATCAGGGTCATAGGGCGCTCTCGAACCGAGAGACTTTAGAATTGGGTTGATGAAGTCTAAATGAGAATACAGATGTCGGACGAAGTCGCCAATCTCAGAGCGCATGACGACGAAGAGTACCTCAGAAGGTTGTCCGTGTACCTTGGGAACGTTCTTCATCTCTGCGCGCAGATAGAAATCGTTGACATTTAGGGGCACTTTGCAGTCCCACGTGGGGATCAGCATAGCAGTCTTGAACTCTGTCATCTCGGATATGCGGGTCTCGAAGAGGACCAGCGACCACCACAACCGTCGACGCAATTCTGCCTCAAGAACAGGGTGTTTAGCATTAACGGATTCCGTGTCGATACCCATGCGCTGTGCGATGCGCATTGTAGCTCCAAGTATAGAAGAGAGCGATCGTGGATCAATATCAGGTTTGAGAGAGATCTAGCCGCATTAACCCTAGCTTGCAACGCTGAACAACAGACTTACAAGATATAGATGCAGGGCCGTCAAGCAGTCCCGATCACTAGTTTTCAGGAACCCGCAGTTCAGCAAGGCCTCTTTCGCTCCTAGTTGGTATCTTCTTATGATGTCTTCCCTCGGTGTGCCGAACATAATCAGGCATTCATCTTGGTTGAGACTAAAGACAGCCATGCAATATATGGAAAACATGAGAGCCTCCAGGGTGGGGCTGATGCGACGAACATCGCTGGCGGCATCTATGATGCGAGCTTGAAGAGTAGGTGTATGAGTGATTTTGAGTAGTGGGTCGACATTCTCCAGATATATCTGCCAGAGTTTGAAGATCTGGGCTTGGTTTGGGTGCAGAGCCGAGAGGTCGACGCCTGTATTACGCGAGCAGAATAGAAGGTGGTCGCTGGTGTGTAAGTCGTTGTTGAATAGTTGATCCCATGCTTTTACAATCTCTCCTTTTCGCAAAACAGGAGGCGGGAAATCGTTATCGACACCATGTTCGTCACTGCTGTCGTTATAATCGGAGTCCTGGGCCTACCGATGTGTTAGTGAGGCCGCGGTTTGAGAGCACGTGTGCTCACCCTCCGATTCATAGCATGCCAAAAGCTCCTATCAAGGTCAGTCATGTGGGCTAGGGCATTTTAGTGAGTCGTACTTGACTTGATACTCCTTGCCGTTCGCCGCCACCGCTCCTGATACCTCGCCTGAACCGGTAGCTTGCCCTACAGCTTGGCTATCATGTGTGCGATCATAATGTCTTTCGTCAGGTCTAGCAAACGGTTGTTCTGAATCTCCATGTAAGGATTTAAATGGAATGTCGTTCTTAATCAGAAGATCTTCGTAATGGCGAAGGCGGTCCAAAAGCTCTCGCTCAGGGAACCTTCGACGTCTCTGCCGAGGAACCAAAGCAGCAGACACACATTGTGCGCCAGCTTTAGTGCAATTAGAACATGGGGACTTGCGATCGCATCGGACCTTTCGTTGCTGACACGATACGCAGGCAAGAGCTCGCTGTGGCTTAGACACGGTTATTGAAGACAGAGCATCAGCGCTTAGCTCGGGCGTGGGCATGTCCGAAGACATAGCTCGAGCGCGAAGAGATTTTTCAAGGCCGAAGACTGCAAGTTTTTGTTAGCCAAGAATGATGAAGGCGAGGTAAATGCTAGGCAGGAATGTCGGGCCCGTAGGAATGTCGGGCCCGTAGGAATGTACGTTTCGGCAAGCGCGGTTCGAGTAGGGACGTACTTAACACGGCGCACAGTGAGTTGGGGCTGCAAAAAAAACGCTAGCACTGAAGATGCCTAGAACCGTTTCGTAGATGTAGCAGTCGCGGGTTGTTGCACACCTGGGCAGCGGTGGTAGATGCTGACTGGCTGACCGAGTGGGGCGCTGAAAGCCGCTAGCTTATATAACACGCACTAAAGGCGAACCGCTTGATGAATATGCGACCTCGGAACTCCCACACTAACCACGACATGTTCCGTTATACTTGCACGCATTGCGCGGTGTTTTCGGTTGTAACCTAGAGTTTCTAAATCTAGTTTCAACATTCACGTCCCCTCGGCACTACTGCTCGGTACCGTGGAAACCTTTGACCTTTAATGCGTCTCATTGCGCGAACACTAAGCTCTTCGTTCAACGTTGAGATGATACCCATCTTAAAATATATGAGTCTAGGATATGCATTCTCGGGGACAGTCTCGAGCGTCGGGCGAAGAAACGCGGCCCATGACGCACCTTAGGGGCTTCATCTTTCGTGCTTCTCTTACTGCATTTGTCTATCCTGGTTTGCATCTTAGGGGGTATTTCAAAAGACATAATACTAGGATCAGATTTAAAAAACAGATTTCGGGCCCGAGCCGCTTCTTTGCGAACGTGGGCCATGATTGGACCCTCCGGCGATTCTAATGTCCGAGATGATTTCATGTAACATGTGACTGCTTCAGTCACCTTTATGCTCGGTGCGACGGCGTTAACACAAGAGAGTATAGATAGAGGTTTGAACATATCAATTCAGAGGATGGATCGATATCTGTCTGTAGGTGTTCAGGCTTATGTATCTAGCAATCCACGCCCGATCTCGGATGAAGTTCCGGAGGTTTCTAATGCCCGAGTATGACCATTGAAAACAACCACTCTCTCGGGACATTTAAAAAGACCGAAAAGAACTTATACATAGCAAGAGCTTGGGCTGCCTTTTTATCAGGCGTTTGCATTACTTCTCCATCACAAACTACATTGTCAACTCACAAGCAATGGCTTCAACAATGATCTCAACCAGCAACCCGAAGGGACCGCAATCCCCCCGAAACTCTATCTTCTCCCGCCAGACTGAGAAGGAAACTTCCTCTCCACCTCCGCCTCCCAATGAGCACGAAGACGCAGAGAAGAATTACAAACCCAAGTCCCTCAAGTTCTGGCTCATCATCATCTCGGTTTACCTCTCCTTCTTCCTCATCGCACTAGACCGCATGATCATCGCGACCGCCATCCCCGCCATCACGAACACCTTTGGTTCGATAGAAGATATTGGCTGGTATGGGAGCAGCTACATGCTGACGTGTGCCATCTTAAATCCACTGTTTGGCAAGATCTACCAGCTGTATGATACGAAGTGGACATTTTTGGCCTCGATCGTAGTGTTTGAGGGTGGAAGCGCGCTATGTGGCGCGGCACCTACTTCGGTCGCTCGTGAGTCGTCGCTCCTCATGGTATGGTCGTGCTACTTGTACTAATGCCATGCTTGTAGTTATTATCGGCCGCGCGATCGCTGGCATAGGAGCTGCGGGAATTACTACTGGTGCGATTATGATTATCATTTCTCTTGTCCCACTCCACAAGCGACCTATCTACACATCATTCTTCGGCATGGCTTTCGGTGTCTCATCTATCTTAGGTCCCTTCCTCGGCGGGACCTTCACCGACAGCTCGTGAGTTGTTTTTATTGTTTTCGATTGATCTTCATGAGCTAACTCTGTCGCAGAAATCTGACATGGCGATGGTGCTTCTATATCAACCTTCCCATAGGCGCTTTCACATTTGGGGCTGTATTGCTCTTCCTTAACCTCCCATCGGCGGCTAAGGAGAAGCTGTCTTTCTTCGCCCAGCTCAAGCGCCTTGACCCCGTCGGCCTTCTTTTCTTCATACCCTCCATGGTCTGCTTTATTCTCTCTCTTCAGTGGGGCGGCACAACATACCCGTGGTCAGAACCAAAGGTCGTAGCACTGGTCGTTGTCTTCGTTGTCACTTTCATCGCCTTCGTCACGGTTGAGTTCAAGATGCCAGACACAGCCATGGCTCCACCTCGCGTCGTAATGAACCGCTCTGTCGGTGGTTCTATGCTCTTCGTCTTCTTCATGAGCGGCGCTATGATGAACGCCATATCCTACATCTCCATCTGGTTCCAAGCCGCGCAAGGTCAGCCGGCCATGCAAGCCGGAATTCGCACGATCCCGATGGTCCTGTCGCTGGTGTTCTTCGGTATCATCAGCGCAGTCTTCACGCAGAAGATTGGGTATTACGTTCCCGCTATGCTACTCTCCCCGATCTTCGCATCCATTGCTAGCGGGCTCCTTTCTACTTTAACTCCTCACTCCGGCGCTAGCAAATGGATCGGCTACCAGGTCTTCTATGGTATCGGGCTTGGTATAGGCGCGCAGTCAGCAAATTTGGCGGCGCAGACTGTTCTGCCGCGTTCGGACATTGCGCTGGGGACATCGATGATGTTCTTCGTGCAACAGCTGGGTGGCTCCGTCTTTCTGGCTGTGGGACAGAACATCTTTTTGAAAAAGCTCGTTAAACAACTCTTGGGCATTGCTGGTCTTGATATGACAATCATTATCAACACGGGTGCGACGGAGCTGCGCAATACGGTGCCAGCGAACGAGATCGATACTGTGATTAGCGCGTATAGCCACGCTCTTACTCGCGTATTTGTTCTCTCAGCTGCACTCAGCGCGTGTATGCTTTTCGGCTCGTTCATGGTGGAGTGGAGGAGTATTAAGAAGCTAGATGGCCAGGTCGCGAAGGGAGTCGCGGCAGACACGGAGAAAGGCGTTGAGATCGAGAAGTAAGGAACGCAGAAGGCAGTACGTATATATCATCTGTCACAACATAGACCACCCCTCTCCATAATGTAAACTATCGGATTTAGAGAAACACCTGCAATGTACAAAAGATGTCACACTGCGACATCTAGATTTGCACACTTCCGTCTCGTATCAAATACGACCTTTCCCTCTTCTCCCCATTGGTAATCGAGAATTGCCGCTTCTCCTGCTTGCTCTCCAAGTTCTCATACTCGCGGCCTAGATCGGAGTCTGTGAGTATGGCGTAGATGTGATTATCGTAGATGATGCCGTAGCGGTTCGGTGCCGTTCGATTCGGGTCGGTGGGAGGGAACATGGTCAAATTTTGCTGGTCTGGTGACTGATTTGGGGATTTAGGTGGTTGCTGGTTTTTTGGCATGATTAGAGACATGCCTTGAGTTGCAGTAGACTTGGATGTATGATCTGACGACATGTCAGTGGTGTTCTTTCTGTTCGACAGTGTGGAAGGGACGTGTAATGCCCACCGTGATCAAAGCTTATATCAATCTATTGTTACTTATATGCGGCATGCTGTTAACCCCGCACCAGCTCTGCAAACATGTACGTCATGGCGTGGTGCTTGTGAAATATGTTTTCCATAAGTCGGATAGACCAATTTCCTCGAAAACGTTCATTGCCACTTCAGTCCACATATCATGGGCAATTGTACATGGCCATGAATACCCGGGGGCCAGGGAGTGATGTGTTACCGGCCCGACTTACTATACCCTTATCTTCTCGAAGCTACATGTATATACAGCTCCCCTCATTCATAGCTGTAACGGTCCTGGACTAGTACGTACTATTCCATAGTTATTTAGCTCACCTAAAATGAGATGCCTTATTCTTAGGCTGGACAAGGCGTCAAATGACGAAGAAGAGTCTGACCGTGCAAATGAAGACGGAGGAACTGCGCTGCATTGGCTATCTGGGCAGGGCCCGGCTATGTATATGCCTGTACATGTGCTATCCTAACCTGTATTAGGGTAGCTCAGGCCCAGGCCGCAGGCCGTTACACTCCCCCAGCTGCTGTGGACAACAAAGCTGCCTAATACCAGTGAAGCTGTGCCGACTCAGGAGTATCATGTGTATCAGTGAGTAGCTGGTGAACGTTCTCAAGTCCCAGTTGCTTCACAAACTCCGCATGCTTCTGCATTACCAGAGACTTGGTCAGCCCATCTGCTGGCATCTTTGCTGTAGGGCACCACTCCACATGGAGACGCCCTTCCTGAACCTCCTGTCTTATCCACATCTGATGCGTGTCCACATGCCTCAGCTTTGTATGAAGCTGTTCATCCTCTTTCTTAACTATTCCAGCTGGTTGCTCATTATCACAGTAGATTGTTGGCTAGATCTCTGGGTCGAACCTGATGTGCTGGAAAACTCAGATCCACCACCCCATCTCTCCTCCTGTAACTGAAAGAGCTATCAACTCAGCCTCAGTTGTTGACTTGGTAACTGATCTCTGACGGATGGCTTTCCAGTCGATAGGCATCCCGTACAGCTTGAACAAGTATCCATGAGATGACTGACGAGTGTCCACATTGTCAGCAAATGCTGCATCAGATGCTCCATAGAATAACGGTCTGTTCTCCCAGATATACGACGTGTTATTGGTATTTTGTCTGTGTTACGGCACAGGAACTTACAAGGCGGCTGGTTGAGATTTATGAATTACCGGGCACCTACCCGTGCGCAGATATGGCAGCAGAGGGCATCCCAAGCGCAACACGTGATTACCTCCCCAGCGGTAAGCAGTTAGTACGTTGCATACCGGCCTGTCAGCAGCGTCAGCCAGTAAGAATGCTTACGGCTGGACGCCGTCATCCAATAATCGGATCTCAGTCAGCCGTGCCGCTCTCGCTTCGAGCCTTCCCAGTCGTCTCGGTGCATCCGTCTCGGTCGTCCCATTGTCAACGAGACGTCGAGACATCATGCAACAAGACAACAAGACGCACTAGCCACAGAGTAGACAGTATATAGACAGCACTGAAGAGCCCTTATGGCTCGACGTGTTCAACTCATCAAGTGAAAGCAATACTACTGTTCTATCTACCTCACCTCTCCAATACGCGATGCAGAGAGCCCCTCCTATTGTCTTCGTATCATCCCTCCGATCCTGATCCCATTCATCCCAGAGAACCAACCTTGCATTCCCCCGACTACGTACCATACATCTAGCCTTCCAGCTTTGGTTGTACCCTCCAGTCGGACGGACCCTCACACCTCTCTTCCGATTAGCAGTCCTCTCGTTGGCTGCACTCTCGTCAATTGCAACCACTTGAGATGGTTCCCAAGCCCTGGTAATGGCGTAATACACTTCCCTGAGTGCTTCAATCCGCTCCTTAGCATGCTTACTTGCCACTTTCCTGCTCCATCTAGCCCTCTCAAGCGTTCGAAAAATGGTGCGCTCAGAAACTTCAATTCCATACTCATTAAACAAGAACTCTGACATCTCGTCAAGGTAAGCAGTGGGTTTCTCTTGAAGGAAAGCAAGCAAAGCCTGATGTGTTAGTCTATTGAAAACTTAGTGTATTGCCTCAGGAAACCAGTAAAAACTTTACATCTTCTTGGTACTTTAACATCAGCTTTGGCCGCCCCTGAATAACTGATGTTGGTGGATAAGGTACTCCATAGAGATCCATGCCCAATTCAATCCTTTTCACCGTATTTCTGCATACTAAATAACGCTTGACAATAGTTTTGAATGGTTCATGGTTTACAAGATCAACCAGAATATCCCTTCTCTTCTCTGCGTCGAGTTTCTGGCCCATTGTGGAGTGTATTGAGTGAAGTGAATTGAACTGAGAGTAACAAAACGGCTTCTGGCCATAGTATATACCCTGACCCAAGCCCTTTACGTCACTAGCTTTTCATCGCTACCACTCAAGAGGCAAAAAGGGGGGGGGGGGGGTGCACAACTTATGGCTACGATAATAATGGGCAAACTGTGTTTTTATATGCTAGGGAAATTCGAATATCAAGAAACGTGGGGTAACGGAGGTGGGGTAACAGTGCGTGCAACGGGCTCAGCCCGTTCCAGGTACGTTAGAGCTGTGAAAGCTTTGTGGAGCCAACATTGAACGGTCATGGAAGGGATTGAGGCCATGCAATAAACAAGGCAGAAATTGCAGGTTAATTGCCGCCCCCCCAACTTTCGGAAAAACATTGAATAAGCATTGGAGGTGCACTGTAGACAGCAGTGCGCTCCGAGTGATTTTGCAAATTTCAGATAAAAATACTTTCCCCGTTATACGGTACTCACCCATTCACTCTATGCTATGTACGGCTTATATAAGCCGTAGGCCGTAAGCGTAGCCACCCGTAGTACGTCCTACTCCATGCGCTGTGGACGACAACATGGAGTGAAAGAATGTCCTTATAGTGATAGTACCGTGTGCAGTTGTCATCATGCCTGCGTATTTGATTGTGGTCGCTAAGGCATACTCTCATGACTGCTGGCTTAACAAGAGCGGACTATAATCTTTGGGTCCCACCTGCATTGCTGATTGCGGCAAACGTAACACTGCACCAGCAACGAAGATGGTGCAAAGGCTAAGCACGTAATGCTGGTCTATCGCTGGTTTCGGCGAAGGCCCTTAAGCGCCCTGATGTGGGGACATGTCCTTCCGGCAGCAGGGTCCTGGTCTAGAGCCCTGAAAGCCGTGTGCATAGCCCTAAGTTCATGCGCCCTACGCACACCAGCATCCGGGTACAGTTAACTGATGCATTTTGCATAGATACAGCGCTGAAACCCTTTCCAGAATCCGTAATCAGATGCTAGACACGCCCGTGGCGACAATAGTGCGCGGGTGCAGTTCCAAGCGCCTAAATTGCTCCTCTAGGCAACGCAAGTCTTCACCTCACCTAAAGCGAGCTTACTGCACAAGTAGTTATGGAAGCGCCTAGTTTTAATGCCCGGCTTAAACCTCTTGTGCTCCAGTCAGACTCGTCGTGCTTCCCTTTATTTATCCTTTCTCCTGCGTAGGTACCTCTTCACTGCACTTTCCATTACTGATATTCATGGACACATGCTCTTCGCCAATCATTGCTCCGCCGCCATATGCGGCGGAAAGCGCATCTTCAGAGTGGAAGAGTCGCAACACTAAGTAACAATCTGCTTTTGCAACGTATGGCGAACCAAGAGTAGAGGACTACCGAGCACATGTGGAGTGCATGAAGAATTCGTTTGCTGAATAATAAGTTGTACGCACTGTTCCGAAAAATTTGCGCGACTTGCTGACGAGGGCTCAAATCAGGGCTCCGGGTGTCCAGCAGGACCTTCTACTGAGCCACAAGTCGTGAATGTGCAATGCAGCCAATCATTCAGCAACATCGAACATCTCATATGCGAATACCAAGATTGCCTGCGCCAGATTAAACCGCTGCAGGAGGAAGACATTCTCTTCCTTCTCCTAAGTCGTTTCACCCAGTCCTCGGGCACTAGCGTGTATGTGGAGATCAGAAGACCAGACGATGTTCGAGTTTATGATTCGAGCATTCCCGAACCGCTCGTAAGCCACGTCAATCTTCATGATAAATTGAGCTCACATTTCATTATTACACTGCTGCAATGGAGGGGCATTTATCTAATGCGCCTGGTGTAATAAACGCCGAGTATTCCATGGCGTCGCCGCCAGAAAACTGTTGCCGAGATAGTCCACCAGGAATTCCAACAGGAAGTCTAACAGGGCAAACATACTACGACACATTCAAGAAATCCGGAGGTTTAAGAAGAAGGGTTGATTCAAGAACTTCTGCCCTTGGACACTAGAATTCCGTGAGTTTCTCCATGCAAGGTGGGGGACCAAAACTTAGCCTGTAACCTTAGCGTATGAAGCTCAGCTTTGTCACGCTGCGGGACCTAGAAACAGCTGATGGGAAATTGGGCCGGAACCACTCGTATTATTTTCTTAGCATTGCACTAGTGTCCGCAAAACTTGGAGAATGCACGTGTGGCACTTTGGCATCAGCCGTCAATGTTGACGTCAAATGGCCAAAGCTTCCTCCCTCGATCTTCGTTCATGTCAGGGTCCTCAGATTGAGCCGCGGTCTTCATCCATTCCTCAAAGGCTGATTGATTTGCGTCTTTGGCTGCTTCCCAGGCTTTGGAGGGCACCCAACTGTCGGTGTTCGAATTGATGGAGCGAACGAGGAACAGTCTGAGACTCTGAAAAGTTTCGAAATCCTCCCACTCTTTTGCGTGCCTAGTAAGCTCCTGCGGAAATGGCTGGTAGGGGCAAGAATTCGGGAGCCCTAGTTCATTCCAACGCTGAGACAATTCAATAAGTTCTTGACGGAGCGCAGCTGCACCATCTCTCCAAGATGTATGACAGTATCGTATCGGCCTGAGTAGTGTCTCGTCAAGTGCCCGGGCATCGTGCAAGTTGGGGACCCAACCTTTCAAAGCAACCTCGAAAGTTTGCTCACAGATTGAGATTTTCTTTTCGCATTTTTTGTCGTGTGAGCTCTGAGCCTGACTAGGTGACGTGTCCGGCTCATCTTCAAAAAGGGGCATGTCGATTGTACGATCCGCAACCATATCCGGTGTCTCGTTCGCAAAAGAGAACACTGGTTCGACCCCAGTGGATTGCCAGTCAATCACAGCAGTTAGGCGGGTGGTGTCGTCGTCAGATACGAAAATGTTCCTTTTGTGGAATTCGGGGTGCAGGAGCATTGTTGCGGAGACGTTCTGAATAACCGGGCTCTTGATGACCTCTTTAAAGACCTGTTCGCTAACTTCTAATAGATGTAGATGGTCTTTGATGATTCTACTAGAAGATGTTCCGTCCGCGGGGGCCGTTGAAGGTATTCGTGAAAAGCCCGTGTCTATTAGGCCAGAACAATAAGATAACACATCTGTCCCTAGGTGTGCGGAGAAGTCAACGTCTTGTCTAGGGGGCACATCGACGGTTCGATTAACTTACACGGCCCCCGGTTTGATTTCCTCCTATCGTAATAGCGAGATTCTCCAGGTTACAAGCACCAATTTTTGGTCGCACAATGCGGGCCTATGCATAATCCGTTGGACAAGTCCAGTTTTAACGATGGATTAATTGGTGCATCTGCGAAGTACAAGCTCCCGTATGCCGGAAACTGCAGTTTTGCCATCTCCTTCACCAATATGGCTGCGGACTTAACGCACAGCATTTGCTGAAGTGTATTCATCGTGTTCCATTTTTCATGTAGCTGGACCCCTGAGGCATGCTCCATAATTATGTACTCAGTGCCAGTGGGATTGGTAGGGTCGTCGTTCAAGTCAAGGACTCTTGGTACAGGAACGGAGGTGTGGGCACGAGCTAGAAAGGTGATCAGTTGCTTCGTTCTTAACACGGGTATGACCTTAATGTACTGTAGGCCATAGTCGCTACTTCAAAATTGGTCGTCAATCTTCTAGGACCAACGACTCGGAATGGGACTCTTGCCACAACCCTAGCACCATTGTCCATATGTAAAAGAAAGGCTCTGTTGTAGGAGCCTTCCTTCTTCTCTTGTCTGGCAATTCTATTGTCGCCGGGGCATGCCTGTATTGCCTTTTTGCACAAAGCCGAAAAGTCGAACTCGATGTGACGCGCTTCCCGTTGCATTTTATCGTTTTTGAGCCAGTGTCCGCTTGTGTCCGTAAATGGATTAAATCCTTTGTACTGTTAGTTCCGTATTACAACGTGATTCCGAGTGCACTACTGGTAGACTGACTGTGGCCGGATTTGGAGTCTCTCTGCAAAGTAGTGGCCAGCGTGTTTTGGGTCATCGCAGTAGCTGAAATGGCACGCTGGGTTATCGTGGTGGATACTACAAAGAGATGTGTACGTTGCCAAGGTTGTCATACCGAAGCTTGAGCACCTTGCCGCCTGGCGCAGCAGAGATGAGGTGAGGCTCTGCACAGTCCGCACTGAGCGCAGAAAGGACATCAGCATCGCAGCAACGTCGCCGCCTTCCGCGGCGAGAGCAAGGGAGAATTCGTCGAGGTTGTGGGTGCAACATGATGGCGTAGTGGAGGAGTGTGGGGGGGAGTGGATGGGTGATTGGGTCGTGGGGTTGATGGAAAGGCGATAGAGCGTCGTGAGTGATCGCACTGATTGTGCTCTGGTTGGTGGCGGCATACCTTCAAACTCTCCTGCTTGTCGGCATGAGGGGCTAGCAATGTCGCTCTGTTGAAATTGGGCCGCTTTTCGCTCTTAGCGCTCACTTGCTAGGCCCTGTGTCAGGTAACCTGCTACTAATACTACCACTCCTGGAAACTGCTGCCAGCTCAGGAGAGCGAATACAGTAAAATTAAGGGTTTTCATGGCGGTCGAACAAGTGTCAGGAGCGCTTCCCGTTCGCTCAGCGGTACTTAAGCAGTGTACAGGCGGATTAGTAGTTAGGTGGGTGACTACCAGCGAATCCCCGCCGTTGTATGTTTTTTTGCCATGTTTTTGTTTCTCACCCTACATAGTGAGACGGCATCGTGAGACAATGGCGACGACCCCATGAAGACAATGGGAAGTAAATACTGATAGACGCGAGCCTTTCTTTTTGCATAGAGACGAAAGAAATATTGTAACATGTCTGTTGTCTATCATTCTCGTATACATGCGTGAGACCAAAGTGAACCACGAACGCCGACCAATCCCATCCCTCCTTCTGTATACCCACCACAACCCAGTCCCCATCTAACCAACCCACCGCCTGGCACTCTTGAACATCCTACTCCAGGGCCCCAGCTCACCCCACTCCTCCATCTTGCCCCTCGGGATATAGCTACCAACCTCCCTCAGGATGGTTCTCTCGGGATGCGGCATAAGCGCTAGTACCCGCCCATCCATACTCCGAACACCCGTGATACCCATTGGACTGCCATTAGGATTCTGCGGGTACGTCTCCGTCTGGTTGCCGGAGTTGTCGACATAGCGGAGAGCGACGAGGTTTTCGTTGTACAGAGTCTGCGGAGTTGAGATGGAAGAAGGAGAGGAAGAGAAATGTGCGCGGCCTTCTCCATGGGCGGTGACGATGGGGAGCTTGGAGCCGTTCATGCCATGGAGGAAGACGGAAGGTTTTATGTTTGGCCCCTGCGGATCGATGACTTCCACCATACAAACGCGCGCCTCATACTGCTCTGAGACGTTTTTCTCAAAGCTCGGCCACAGCTCCGCACCAGGGATGAGTTCCTTCAGCTTACTCATAAACTGGCAACCGTTACACACTCCTAGGGCAAAGGTATCGGGCCGTGCAAAGAAGTCTTGGAACTCTTTCCGCGTGTTGGGGTGCAGGAGTACGGATTTCGCCCAACCCTGCCCGGCACCCAGGACGTCGCCGTAGGAAAAGCCGCCACAGGCTGCGAGGCCGACGAAGCCGGCGAGCGAGACGCGCGAGGAGATGATGTCGGTCATGTGGACGTCGATAGCGGAGAACCCAGCGGTGTGGAATGCGAAGGCCATTTCTGCTTGCCCATTTACGCCTTCTTCCCGCAGGATTGCAACACGGGGCTTGGATGTGAATGGTGATCGGATCGTTGCTCCAAAAGGCATGATATTTTCCGCAGGCTTGAAGGTGAGGTTGTAGGAGAGACCGGGATCCTTATCGTCGAGGATGCTCTTGAACTCGGCGTCTGCGCATTTGGGGTTATCGCGCAGCTTCTGCATGCGATATGAAGTCTCCGCCCAGCGCTGCTGAAGTTTTTGACGAGTGTTGCGGTAGACGATCTTAGTACCGACCGCGAATGAAATATCCTGTTTTGAGGCCTCGGGTACACGACCGATCTTCCTGATCATACCCGGAGGTGGTCCGCATGTAGCGAAGCAGCGATTGAAGGCGACCTCATCTTTCTTCCTGACCTGGAAAACAGCACCGAGCTCCTCGTTGAAGAGAGTCTCTAGGACGTCTTTGGGCTCACTAGACTGTGCAACACGATCGAGCATGACCTCAAGTCCACATCGCCCGGCGAACATCATCTCGACAAGTGTCGTGAAGAGACCACCATCGGACCTGTCGTGGTAGGCGAGCACGATACCAGACTCGTGTAGTTGTTCGATAGCGTCAAAGTAGTCCTTAATCACGTCGGAGTCATAGACGTCAGGCGCTTCATCTCCAACCTGTCCGAATGTTTGGGCCAGAGCAGAACCACCGAGATGCTTCTTGCCGGCACCAAGGTCAACGAACATAAGTATCGTCTCACCAACATCTTCTAGCCGCTCCAGGGCAGGGGTCCACGTCCGGTCGATGCGATCGACAGGCGCGAAGGCAGTGATGACGAGTGACATGGGCGCTGTGACCTCCTTTGCTTCGCCGTTGTCCGACCACTTCATCTTCATGCTCATCGAGTCCTTGCCAACTGGGATGGATATTCCCAGCTTAGGGCAGAGATCCATACCGATGGCCTCAACAGCCTCGTACAACGCGGCACCCTCTCCGGGATGACTGCTGGCCGACATCCAGTTTGCTGATAGCCTGACCCTGGACAGTCTATCGAAGAGACTCGCTGCCGCAATGTTCATGAGCGACTCTACAACGGCCATCCTGGCTGAAGCAGCTGGCGAGATGAGCGCAAGCGTGGGCTTCTCGCCCATTGCCATGGCTTCACCAGTCTTGACTCCAGCCATGAGTGATGTAGCTGTTACCGATACATCAGCGACGGGTACCTGCCACTTGCCGACCATCTGGTCTCGCACGGTAAGACCGCCAACCGTTCGGTCTCCGATAGTAATCAAGAACGACTTTGACCCAACAGACGGAAGTGTAAGCACTCGGTCCACAGCCTCAGCGATCAAGCCGTCCTTGGGTGTATCCGGGATGTACATGGATAAGCTGCTGTCAAAGGCAGGTAGTCTCAGCTTCCGGGTCTCGACAATGCGCGACATCTTTGGTGGCTTTCCGAAAAGCGTCGACATGGGAAGATCGATGGGCGTGGGGTTCTCTTTCGAGTCCCTGTCCTTCAGCACGAGGCGCTGCTCATCCGTCGCAACACCGACTACCGAATAGCCGCAGCGTTCTCGGTGGCAGATGCGCTTGAACAGGTCGAGTTGGTCGGGACCGACTGCTAGCACGTACCGCTCTTGAGCCTCGCAGCACCAGATCTGAAGTGGACTCATGCCCTTGTCTGCGTTGTCGATCTCCCGGAGTTCGAAAATTGCACCAAGACCAGAGTCGTGGACGAGTTCGGGCAGAGCGTTCGATAGACCACCCGCTCCGACGTCATGGATGAAGAGGATGGGGCTCTTGTCGCCCATGGAGCGACACGTATCGATGACCTCTTGTGCTCGCCTCTGGACCTCGGGGTTGCCTCTTTGCACACTAGCAAAGTCAAGATCGACCTTACCCTCTCCAGACTGGATACTGGACGCCGCACCACCACCGAGACCGATAAGCATGGCGGGTCCACCGATGACGAGGATATGCGAGCCGGCGGGTACGATATCCGGGTCCTTGAGCGCGTGTTGCGGTCTCACCGTTCCAACACCTCCTGCTAGCATGATGGGCTTGTGGTAGCCCCGTATCTCCGACTCTTTCTCGTTTGTGAAGACGCGCATGAGCATAGTGCGGAAGTATCCGGTGGTGCAGGGGCGGCCAAATTCGTTGTTGAACTGAGCGCTGCCAAGAGGCGCCTCGAGCATGATGTCGCGGCTGCTGGCGATGTGCGAAGGCTTTCCAACATCTTTCAGCTCCCACGGGCGCTCGAAGCCCTCAATCAGCAGATCGGACACTGTGAAGCCTGCCAGTCCGGCCTTGGGCTTCGAGCCACGTCCCACCGCACCCTCGTCTCTGATCTCGCCCCCAGACCCGGTTGCAGCACCGGGAAATGGCGATACCGCAGTCGGGTGGTTGTGGGTCTCGACCTTGCAGAGGATGTGTACCGTCTCCTTTTCGCCGTGCCACTCGCCCGTGAGGTTGTTGGGCGCCCAGAAGGTCGCCTCCTCGCCGTGCAGCACCGCGGCGTTGTCGCTGTACGCGCTGACGACGTGCTGCGGGTGCTTCTGGTGCGTGTTGCGGATCATGCCGAATAGGGAGTACGCCTTATGCATACCGTCGACGGTGAAGTCGGCGTTGAACTGCTTGTGCCTGCAATGCTCCGAGTTGACCTGGGCAAACATGAAGAGCTCGACGTCGACCGGGCCCCGCTTCAGTTCGTGCGTGTATGCCTCGACCAGATACTCCATCTCCGACTTGTCCATGGCCAACCCCAGCTCGCGGTTCGCGTGCTCCAGCGCCGCATGGGCGCTGCTGTACTCGTCGAAGCTGATGGTCGTCGCCTGCGCAGGCTCGCCCTCGCCGAAGATGGCATCGAGATTCGGTGCACCACGGCTGATTGTCTGGGTCATGCGGTCGTAGAGGTGGTCGCAGTGCGGGATCTCGTCGGCTTCAAGCCTGCGGTCGAAGGTGGCAGCGATGACCATGCCGCGCTCGATGCGCTTGACCGCGTGCTCGAGAGTGCAAGTGCGCGCAATCATCGACGCGAGCGAACTCCATGGCGATATCGTGCCCGCGCGGGGACAGATGTAGAAAAGCACCGTGTGGTCGTCCCGGGGCTCACCGCTGCGGTTGAGGGCATCGGAGAGCGTCGTGGCTAGCCGGTCTTGGGCATCCGGATATTCACCATAGTGCAGGATTTGCTGCAGCGTCTTCAGCTCCTCCGCTCCCAGCTCCTTCAGCGGATTGACAAAGTGCACCCATAGCGAGCGCACCTCTTTCGCACCAATCTCCTGCGCCAGTCGCTTCAGCCGGAAGTCGGAGTGGGCGGACGCGCCCGGGAGGATCAAATACGGGTCCCCGGTGGACGCCATCGTGTAGGACGCCTGATTGAGTGGTAGAGGGTTGTCGCGTGTGTCCGAGGACGAGAGCGATGGGGCGCGTCACATAGCGGGGTGAAGGGCTCAATAAAATTTCAGTGGGGCTCCCGTCAATGGAGGGGCTGCCGAAATCGGTAATGTGTTTAGAACATATAAGCTGGACCATATAGTTTTCGGCCAATATAGTTTTCGGCCACCCCACCAAATCTGCTGCTCCACCTTTGACGCGCAGTAACTCAACAACCAGGCTTAGATTTGAAACTGGGTACACATAGAATCAAGGGTAGATACAACTTGTTGATCTGGGACAACTGCTGCCTTTTTCTTACTGCGTTTGGTAGCCTTTGCAGCAGCTTTTGTTGCAGCCTCATCTACAGCACGCTTGATTGCTTCAACATCTGCAAACAGCTCATTTGGATTAGGACGGACCCGCTTTCTTGGCAGCTTGATCTGTAACAGATCAAGCTGCGCTTGCAACCTGATATTACTTGCTTGAAGCTCTGCTGCTCGAGTATTTGCGGTGGATATAGCCTTGCCTGCCTTGGCAACCAGAACTCGAGCCGCCCGTGATAGATTTTCTGAGCGCTCGAGCTTCTGCCGAGCTCTATATAGATCTTGAGGCCGCTGAGGTGTTGCAAAGATCTGATCTGCTGACTGTACAGGAGGTGGAGTCACTGGCCGAGTCTGGATTTGACTTGATTGCAGTACCAGCTCTGGGTTATATGGAACAAGCCCTGTTGCTCTCCAACCAGCTCGAATAACTCTCTCAGATAAGCCATGATACCGAGCGTTATAGTAGTACTGGATAAAACGCTCTTTCTTGATAGGAGCTGCGTCATCAAGAGCTGAGAGGTCGCGTATCTGTTGGCGATAGGATGACTTGATAACAGAGAACGGAGCCAGGTCTAATGGCTGGCAAACGTGTGAGGAGTGAGGCAGTAAGTATATGCAGTAAATGTTGTTCTGATAACAAGTCCACATGAACTCAGTAGTGACGTGAGAGCCATGCCCATCTAGTATCAGCAGTCGATTGGTACCAGGTGTTTGAGCTGATTCTGGTATAAAAATACGACGTAGCCACTCAATACCAACGTTGTTTGAAGTCCAACCGTTTTCAGACGTCGTATAAAACCAATCTGGAACTGATTCAGATGGAAACCACGTTGTTTGGAGGTTTTGTCCCTTGAATATCACGAGTGGGCGGAGTTTCTGCCCGCTTGCTGATACCACCTCAACAATTGATACCCATTCGCGGTTCTCTGGAGACTTAACGTAAGCCTTGCGCTTATGAGATGAGGCTAGGACTTGGGAGTTATTACATACTCCAAGCCCAACGCCAGTCTCATCAATATTCCATGTATCCTCAACTCTTATCCCCAGCCGGACTCGAGTCTGCTCCACAAGCTCAAGCCACGCCCGTATTGTCTCTGGATTTGTATTGTCGGTACGAGCAGCTTCAATTGATCGGCCAACAACTGAGTGGACGCGTTGGTTGCGTTTGAGGAAGTGGGAGACCCAGAGCTGCCCAAGCGGCGCGTTGTCACCGTTCATGCGAAGGACTCGGGTAGCCATCTCTCGTACACGGTTATGGGAGGGAGGCTGTGCGCGAAGATCCTCGTCCAGGATCCATTCAACAAGAAACTCCTCTTGCTCTGGAGTCAATCGTTGCTGGTGGTGATGAGCTATCGCGTGGGGTTGGTGGCCGGCCAGGCGAGCCTGTAGCGTTGTTCGCGGGATGCCGTAGGCCTTGCTGGCTTGGCGCTGGCTTTTGTAAACACCAGAATTGAGATCGCGGATAGCAGATTGTATAGCGAGCTCGCGACTATCCATATTGAGCGTGTGGTGGTTGGGTTGCGACGCGTCAAAGGTGGAGCAGTAGATTTGGTGGGGTGGCCGAAAACTATATTGGCCGAAAACTATATGGTCCAGCTTAACTAATTACCACGAATCACCAATACAATGGGTAAAAAATACAGCCTGGTGTTCTGCAATACTTGATGCAATGCAAATACGTTCTCCAAAGAATACGAAGTGAATAGTTTAGACGTACCCTTGACTTGTTACACACGGTCTTTCTTCCCCTCCCACTCTAGCCGATCGGCTAGTTGTTCCCATAGAGGCTCGGCGCCTACTCTTCCCACACTTCGTAGTCCTGCAGTGATGAACGGTAGTAATCTCCCAAACTCTCTATCCACCATTTGCAGCACTTCCTTGGGACTTCGCTGCGTGGACCTTTTCGCCGCTTTCGACGCATCTTCACCCCCGCTCTTAGCATCTTCATCCTCATCAGATACATCATCCTCAGCAAGAATGGCGATGGTGCTCTTCCTTCTCGCGGGTTTCTTCTTAATCTTGCTTTGTGCAGCACCGTCTTTGCTGTCAGCAGCCACCGTCTCCGCGAACAGCACACCCAGATCCAGCATCTCAATCACCGCCTTGTAGATAGGTTTCACATCCTTTGACAGTAAAGCTCGCTCCTGTAGCTTCACTACGTACTTGATATGAATCTGCGACATTTCGTCGATATCTTCTGCTTTCTCAATCACTGCGCCCATGTCCTGTGTCGTGAAGAAGATGACGGTTTCGGTTAGGTAGGAGCGTATAATGTCCGCGAACCATGTGAGACGGTGCTGAAGCTTGTAGAACAGCTGGAACTGCAGGCGATGTGTGCTTTGATCGCGTGTTGGGCGGACGCGTTGCAATAGGTGTTTGACGCGGTAAATCTGCATAAGGAAGGTGAAGATATCCTGGTAGATAGGGATGGAGGAGCGTTGGATGATGTTTTGAATGGACCATGGGATCTGAAATAGGCTGGTCAGCTCCGATATGTTTGGTAAGCAAGGAAGTGTGTTTGCTGGCACTTACCGCATAGTCAATAGAGATGGCCGCTAGGCCTTTGACAGACGTCCCTGGAGCCTTGGCCCTCGATGAACGTACAACGACCTTCTCCGCATCCGAAGCTGGAAGAATAGTACCGAAAACCCCTCGCGCGAGCTCTGTCAGCACGTATCGGTCATTCCAGCCTCTCTGACCTGCATCCATACGTTCGAATATCGCAGTCGCAAACTCTTCGAAGACCGCCCCGTTCTTACCGAGATACAGTGTTTCGAAGATGACTAGAGTGCGTATCAGACCACCTTGATCAAATATGTGCTGGCGGAGCACTGTTGATGCGACTGAATACTTGCTACGAATCCATGTCTCGAACGCTGCTTGGAAGAGTTCGGGGAACGGGGAGAGGGGCACGTTGTCCCCTGCGCCACACACCGTCTCGTGGTCGAGGTGTGGTTCGCGTGCCAGAGCATGCGAATCTGTGTCGTATATGCCCAGCTCCTTCAAGAAGACGACGCTTTTTCCAGTGTTAAAGATCTTCTTTGCCGCTGGTTGTAGGAATGATGGTGATCGCAGGTTGCTCTGGCCATCGCGGCGGAGGACGTATCGATCGTGCCATAGCGAGGCGGAATCACTGCTAGTATCGCTCGCGAACACGAAGAAAGTCTCGTCATCAGAGCCGAGCTCGCCGGCTTCCATCCATTGCCGAATTGGCTTAAGATACGTTTGGAGGCACTCGAAGAAGATCTCCGACATGTATTTGAATATGTTGTCCTCCAGTGTCATCTGAGCAAGTGTCGTTTGTTCGAATAAAGCCTCGAGATGACTGAAGGGATTAATGAGCAGCTGAGGCTCAATGTCTGCTACTACCCGTGCTAGGCGTAAGATGGGCGTGGACAGTGTCTGGATGTCGTTTAACAGTTCCAATAAGCTGACTGATATGATAGCGTCAGGTATTAGGTAACGCTGTTGTAGTGTCGATAGTGAGTGATCATAATGTAATAGTCGCTTCCGCACGGCCGCTTCGAAGGTCTGGATGAGCGGTGACGCTGACGCCTTTTTGGACCACTGCCGCAGCCGTTCTACACCCTTGCCAATGCCAAGAAATTGGGACAGCAGGTGCTCGACCGTAGCATTTCTAGCGTGGTTAAGGCTGTATTTGAAGTTGAGGCGGATGTTGTGCTGTTGCTTGTCGGCCTGGTACAGGCTCGTCCGAAGTCCTGCGAGCATGAACAGCGTCTCGCGTATCGCCTGCAATTCCGTAATGTCGACATCGGCGTCATTCTCATCTGCAATGGATTTCCAGAACTGGACTTCCTCCAACTTCGTGACAAGATGCCTATCGGGCGACGTAACACATGACTCGGGATCGTACGTGTCATCGTCATCAAAGTTGGTCGACGGTGGGGACTGTAGCTTTCCTCGCTTCTTTGGTGTCTTCTCATCTCCAGAAGAGTCACCCGCATAATCGATGTCCTTCCAGATGTCATCGTCGCTGTATGGATCCTCCTGCAGTATCTCGGACCATGTCAGCGGCGGCGGTGGACTGGCTGATCTGAGCAGTTCCAACGCTTCGACCTGTGTGTTCTCGAGGGGCCTATCGGCAAGTAGTAGCAACAACGACAGCAGATCCGGCTTGAACTTATTGGTGTAGCCTTCAAGCTTCTGAAGTCGTGTTTGTAGTGCATCGGCAAGGTCGTCGCGGCTTTTGACGCGGAATTTCTCGTCTAGTCCTGAAAATCTCGCCGTGACGTCAAACTGGTTCGTTCGCGCATACTGGTGTCCTCGAAGGCCGCGTGATGCGATCTCTTTGGCGTGCTTGTAGGCTTGCTTGTTGGCAGCTGGCTCAAATTTCAGAATAGTGTGGATCAGTTCATCCGTGAGGCCAGAGATCTTCGCATTCTGGGCCATGACGACGCGACTTTCGTCTCAATCGTCTTGCGCTTGTGTTCATGGGCTCCGGAGGTTAGCGGTGGTGGTAGCAATACGCGTTAAAGTTGAGGTGTGACGGGTCTTGCCGGCCCCACTCGGTGTAGACACCTTGCTCAATGCAGCCTAGCGTTGGACGCACCGCGTCACCGCTGGTGAAACTCGACCGCGAACACTTGGGACTTTCTTCGGCGGGACTCTGTGCCCGTCTCCTCTGCACCACCACTGCTCTTCATTATGGCGCTCCCCAAGGGCATGCGCTACTTGGCCGGTGCCACCCTCTGTATCTTCGTCTATCTGTGCGTGCAGATTCTCCGAGCGCCTGGTTCCGAGACGGCGCTGCAGATTCCGAGTAAGCTTCCGAGCAAAAAGTTCGGCGACTGGGACCACGACCCGCAACTAGACCGTAAGAGCTCCATGCCTTCACCGTCTGTCGACCAAGGGCTAATTGAGACGATTAGCGTCTGGTGAACCTCCCGAGCCGCTGCGACGAGTCGACAACGGCAACTACGCCCCGGACAACGTGGAGAGCGCGCGCATCAACGCCACAATACTGAGCTTGGTGCGCAATGAGGAGCTCAAGGACATGCTGCAGAGCATGCGCGATCTGGAACGCACATGGAACCATAAGTTCAACTACCCCTGGACCTTCTTCAACGACAAGCCCTTCACCGAGGAGTTCAAGAAGGCGACCCGCGCAGCCACGAATGCCGAGGTGCGATACGAGCTTGTTCCCGCCGAACACTGGGACATACCGTCGTGGATCAACATGGATCTCTACAACGAGTCGGTCTCCCTGCTCGTCCACAAAGACGTGCAGTACATGGACAAGCAGTCATACCATCAGATGTGTCGGTGGAACAGCGGCATGTTCAGCGAGCACCCCGCACTCAAGGACATACAGTATTACTGGCGAGTAGAACCGAACGTCCACTTTTTCTGCGATATCGACTACGATGTCTTTGCGTGGATGCAAGACCACAACAAGACCTACGGCTTCAACATTAACATCTACGACAACGCCGACAGTGTCGCGACCCTATGGCCCGAGACGAAGAAGTTCCTCGAGGACAACCCGGGATATCTTCACCCAAACAACGCGCGAGACTGGCTTGAAGACGACCAGCGTCGCCCAGAGAACAGCCAGAAAGCCCACGGCTACTCGACCTGCCACTTCTGGTCGAACTTCGAGATTGGCGACCTGAGCTTCTGGCGGAGCAAGAAGTACCGCGACTACTTCGACCATCTCGACCGCGCAGGAGGCTTCTTCTACGAGCGCTGGGGCGATGCCCCGGTTCACAGTGTCGCGCTTGGGCTCTTCGAGGACAAGAGCAAGATCCATTACTTCCGGGATATCGGATACCAACATATACCCTTCTTTAACTGCCCAAATAGCCCTAAGTGCTCTGGTTGCGTCACCGGCCGCTTCACCGATGGCGAAAAGTGGCTGAACCGCGAGGACTGCCGGCCGCTGTGGTTCAAGTACGTTGGCATGGACTGAAGCACGCTCTTCACTTCCTATCTTTTCGAGTTTACCATCTCCATGTATACTAGACACGACGAGTTCATCAGATGTCTATCATACCACCCAGGGGTGCTGATGTGGAGTAACGGTGTCTATACTTCGGCGGTTGTACATTTAGCTATTTGGCGCATTTGCATGGGTCACACCATAGATATCTCTAGAAGCAATCATTCAATTGCTCATAAGACATTATTGCTCGCACTGTAATCTTGGACTGACTTGGTGGTGTTGATGATGAACCCGACCCGCGATCCAAACTAATCTTTCTGATCGGGAAAGTCCATCGTAACCGTTGATTGCAATATCCTTCACTCGCCTTTAGAGCTGTTACCAAACTACGGTCATCTTTGTTGCTATCGGACCGATGCTTCTTGGCTCTGTCGATACCCTATTGGCTCCACCTTCGAGCATCGTCTTACCACCTTTATATGCACTCTTCACTTTATGTTGGAGAGTCCTGAGTGGCTCTTCTTCTTGTAAATATGGCTAAAACTCTACTTACCCTATATAATAAGGCAGCCTCTATTTGGAAGGGCCATTTTCATATTCGGAAGGTCTATTCTGAGATATACTCAGAGGCGTTCTGAGCAGTTTGCCTATGCATGCTGCCACAACAGCTCGTAACTTTGGGGTAGTACCTTTAGAAGCGCCGTACCGACTTCTGGTAATTTTCCTAATTAGATTTATTTAGATTTATTGTGCGTGGTTATGGTCAGTGGTGCAGTAGGAGCTGCAGAGCTTGAGATGGGCGCTAGCGCCAGAGGTGCCGCACACAGCCCAGAACACCATACTTCTTCTACTGTACAGTAATATTTAAATATTGCTGCAGCTGGGCGTACTGCTCAGAACGTTTCTGAGTATATCTCAGAATAGACTTTCCGAATATGAAAATGGCCCTTCCGAATAGAGGCTGCCATATAATAAAGCAAGGGGTTATAACAAGCCGTTCTCGAAGTGAAGCAGCAGCAGCAGCGGTTCCAACTCACACAACTGCACCTCTTCTTGCTCTCCACGTGTACATCTGAACCCTTGTGGATCAACTCCTTTCGCTTAAGCTAGCAGAAACATCGCTAAATTCTTACGTAAGCAGTCTCTTTGGACCTCAACCCATGGTGAAAACCGTCCTCACCTTACCTTAACACTATCACAAACATGCCAAAAGCCTTGAAGATGCCTATGGAAGCTACGGGGACCACATTTGAACAATAAATCAAGTGTATATGTGCTGCAAAAAAGGGTAAGTGGGATGCGACGTCGAAGTTGTGAATTGTGGTTCATGGGATGCTAAAGTACATAATTCCTCGCTATCTTGGATGCATTTGGGATATATATTCCTACGCCGGTACGCCGTATAAAATTCAAGACCCCAGAAAGAAAACGCATAGGCAAAACAAAACGCTTAGAAAACCCGTCGAGGACGTACGTTGACGATGAAGCCAGGAGAACAGAAATTACAAAACGTCTGCCAACCAGCACCCTACCCGAGAAACATTATTAAAAAAAAAGAGAAGAAAATAGAAAACAAAGGAATAAAAAGAAGAAAGAGCCATGCGCCATCCCGCGGCCCCAACCATAATCGCCATACTCTTTGGCTTCCTAGCCTTCATGATCCTATGGAGTCGCGTGCGCAGCGACGGTCATCATGAGGGAAATCCTCATCCTGATGACGTGCCACGGAAGAAAGGAAAAGACCAAGAGCGAATTTTGACGAGCCGCGACGGCGACGACACCGCAGAAGAGCACCGGCAGCTCTAAGCCTACTGCTGCTGCATCTGCAACTGCTCCTAGCCCCGCTTCTCTTTCTTGAGCCGCGCTATATTCTCCTAGTGTTCCTTTCGGCTCATGGCTGCCTTCTCGCTCTTCGCCAGACGCTTGTACGTGTTTCTTGAGTCCTTGCCACGACCGGGCTTCCTTTTGGGAGCATTGGGGTCGGGCAGTGGGTATTTCCTAGGACGGCCGCGTTTACCCTTTAGCTCCACCACCTCGACGGGCGTTGGCAGTGGTGTCAGGTTGTTGGCGTGGTACAAGGGGGTAGCATGAATAAGTGAGTAGTAGGGCTTAGCGCAAGGACCGTGGAACCGCATCGAACGTGTCACAAATACGCTGTATTTTACATATAAGTTTTCAGGCTACAATAGGTCACAAAGATACGGGATGTAGTCAAGGGTAGAATAATCGTATTGCCAGAGGTGGATAGAGACGAATCGCTACCGAATCTTGGTAGCTCTTCTCCCGACCAACGTCCATCCCTGCTTGGCGGGACACCCTGTGTAGCGGGACACTTTTTTGTCCGGACCTTTGGCATCAGGCCAGCGTGACTGCACAAAGTCAAGCTCAACGCGCTTGGGTTCTGCAGCTGTTGTTCTGCTAGTATGTCAGCCTCCGATCAGGAAGAGCGTGGTGTTGTACACGCTATCGGTCGGTCTGCTGAGGGCGTTCATCGACCCTCTGCTGATTCCCCCTGTTCATTCGCAACAGCACATCTCCGTGAAGCATTTGGAGGGGTAGAAAGGAAGTCCAGATTGTGGAGATCAAGATCGCAGCCTCTAAAGGTCAACTTAAGGTGGGGAATGTGTATTCCGGCAGTTTCTCCGCGCGCACAGCAAGATTGTCAAAACCCATCTGACAGGGCGTAGAGCTCTAGCTGCTGTTGGCAAGCAGTAGCGTGCTCAGATGTCTCTGGAGCTATCGTGCAGGATGGCTGGTTTCTAGAAGCGTCTACCACCCGCCACGTGTACAGGTTTCTTGGCCCTACCCTGTGCTGCTTAAGGTCACCTGACAGTTACCTGCTGTCCCGTCATTCCGCTCGCTTAGCGAGAGGACAACAACGGCTACGAAAGGCTACTGCCTTGAACCGTAATGTGGGGTGATTGGATAGATTAGATAACCCTGGTCGGATGGTTTAGGCAGCAGCAACCAAGGAAGATACTTCTGAGGAAGATGAGTCCAGCTTGGGAAACTAAGGACTCCTGCCCAAAGGCGCAGGCAGGAGTCATAGAAGGAGGGCCGTGAGGGAGGAAATGGGTTCCAAGAATTCCGCAGGCAATAGCTCGATAAAGAACTCATCACTGTACACACACTTGTGAATAAAAATTGCTGTCACTTCTATCCTAATTGACACTGGGTGCTTAACCTATAGCATCATCTTGTCCAAGTGTCACGGTATTCTAGCTAGCAACCCCACGGCTCACCCCACGGGAAGCCTACAGAGCTACAACGGCCCGGCCTAGGGTAGGCCGCATGCCGTACTTGGATATAACTCCCTTACAGAGCCTAGACAACTCCTCAAGGATTTGTCTTAATACAAGCTGATGGAATGTATGGTAGAGGAGTCCATGTAGTATTTTGGTACGGTGCTTGTTGTTGTGTGTGCTACGGTACAGAGCAAGAGCATATGGAGATGGAAACAGGCTAAGCCCAAACAGGCTAGATAGCCAAGTGCACGCTCATAGGAGCAGGAACCTCAGGGCTATCGAACACAAGCCTATACATATATCTCTGATTCCTGCTGCAAACACCTTACAGTTGTGGGCAGGTGCGCAGATAGCTTTATTGCAGCTAGAGCTTTGAAGAATTTTCAGCAGTCTGTGCACCATTGAGATCAGGATGTTCAGTCAGGAGGGCAGTGCTCGAATCCTCTACTGCATAAACCGCAAATAAGTAAGGCAGCCAGCACGGCCTTACAGACCCAAATCTGGGAGTTAGAGGTAAAGGATGGCCTGGCATTGCCGCCTCTACCTCCGCTTCCACACAACAATGACAGCTACCCGTAGCGAATCGATCCCACCAAATGTTGCAGTTGCAGTCCGCAACACAACATGCGCAAAGAAGGCAGCCAGCATGGCCTTACAGACCCAAATCTGGGAGAGGGAGGTGAAGGACGGCCTGGCATTGCCTCCTCTCCACCTCTACTCCTACACTCCCACCAAACGTTGCAGTCCCAGACACAACACGTGCAAACAAAGCAGCCAGCACGGCCTTAATACTTGAATCTTAGAGATAGGGGTAAATGATAGGCCTGGCACCGTAATTCTTGTACCTCTCTTCTTGCTTAGGGCTTAGACCCTCACCATCCCTTGCACTTCCATAGACTCTCACCCCTTGATAAATATACTCTTCTTACCTGAGCAGCTATTGCTGCTCACTTCCTATATAGTCTCAGACTCAGACAGGACGTTAATTGAATACATACATACATACATACATACATACATACATACATACATACTTGTACTTTCATAGACATCTCCCTCTTGAAAACCCACCCACCTTATACTTGAGGGGCTACTGCCCCTCTTGTCCTCCCATAGTCTCAGACTCATATAGGACATTAAATGAATACATACATACATACATACGCAGCCATTCCCTAGCCGTCAACCACGTCCCTGTAACATTGACGTCGAGGAGTTTCTTCAGCTGGGCGAATGAAGCATCGAAAAACGCACTCCGCCTCAACACGGGTAGATCGGAGGACGCAACAGCAATGCAAATAGCAACAGATCCGTAGTTATTTGTTGCAAGGGCAAAGGCTTACTCAACAGAGGCTTCACTGCTGACGGCAGTTAACGTTTACCTCATCTTCTGGTACATCTCAGCCGTTGAACGTTTGGTATAGCTGCGACAACACGCAGTCATGAGCTCCTTAGGGGTATGCCTTGGAGCTGCATACGCCTGCATGAAGTAGCAAATGAAAGCGATGCTTGGAGGTTGGCTCAGATCAACTGATGGTGAGTTGTTGCGGTGCAGGCAATCGAGCATCAGAGCAAAGATGAATTGTTTTGTGTTCTGTTCTGTGTTGTTCTGCTGTGACTATCTTCCATGAGAACACAGGAAGGGTCGGTGTACACAGACTTGTCAACAATCAAGCCGATCGGCGGCTTGATTGGCGAATGTCACAGGTGGGGACTTGCACGCCTTCACGGTGCACGCTCAAATAGGAATCAAGCCAGCCGATCGGCTTGATTGTTGACAAGTCTGGGTTGGGTGTACATGACGTATCTATGACAGTTTTGAGGATAAGGAAGCAGCGAACCAACACACGTGGCACACAGAACGTCCTTATCTCATAAACCGTTACATGAGTCATAATTTCGTATGCAGAGCAAATGCTGAAGCGCGGTTCACAACTTTGTCAGGTCTCAGAGATTAGTCGAGATGAGGCCGGCTCGAGTTGCCGTTTGAGGAGGGTTGGAGCGTCCTCGGAAAGTTAGCGGATTCAACCTGAGTCGTGAATGGTGCATTGTCTGAGTAAAAATGACTCATGCCAAGGCCGTGAGACAAGCAGATTGGAAGCCCCAAACACGTCAAGCGCCTCGATTGCATGATTTCCATGTTTGGATCCGCGACGATTATTCAGATAGCGGTATGTGAAGCGGCTAAGAGAGTTGTAGTGTTTCCCTCTGTAGAATTTGTACATGGCGTGATGTCACCAAACTCGCTAATGGGTTGACAGCCGCATCGTGTTCCCCGGAGCCGCGAGAGGTGAGCGTTTCATCTCTTCGTCAGTACGGCAATATCTTCGCTTGATAGACGCAATTTTTGCTGCTCAGGAACTTCCGAGGTGACACAGTCAATCAAGCCTCCGTGCGAAGGCGTCCGCTGAGGAATCAGCAATCTTGCGGTTGGCTGAGACGTGTTACTTTCGCGAAGGCCAAGTCGCTGGGGTATGCAGACCCCAGCAACTCTTATCTCCGGAGCTTTAGCATTGTTTTCTTATTTTAATTAGCCGTTGCGACATCCCTTCGCCGCCATTTTGCAGCCCTTTTGCTTTTGTGAAAGCATACGTTCCTTCTTTTCGCTTCTTTCCGTGCCTGCAGTTGCGTGCGACACTGTCTCTGCCCGCAACCAGGTTCGGGCTTCACATTACACCGTAGGGTGCGCCCTGCACCGTTAGCGTCGCCGCCATGGAGAACGCGAACGTACCGCATACGGACACCACATTCGAAGCCATTCAGCCCAACCGCAACCACGGCCACGGCGACAACGACAGCATCAAGACGGCATCCATCAACGACAGTACTGCGCGCAATTCGGAAAAGTACGCCGACACGGGCTTCACCGATGTCAGAGGTGGGGTAAATGTGCAACGCGCCGAGGCCGACTTCCACGAGCTCTCGAAGGAACTCTCTCGGGCCAGCAACGTATCGCGCAGACTCAGCCGCGTCCAGAGTAAGCAGAGTCGCAAGGACCATGCCATCACCGACGTTGAGAAAGGCGGCCTCGCGGGATCAGACACCTCGGACGAACCCTTCGATCTCGAGAGGGTTCTGCGGGGAGGCAAAGACGAGGAGGAGGCTGCGGGGATCAAGTCGAAGCGCATTGGTGTTATGTGGGATGGCCTTACCGTCAGCGGCATAGGCGGGGTGAAGAATTACGTAAAGGTAAAACAGCGCCAATGGCGTGCAGATGGATGGCGGGAAAGCTAACCCCTCGCGCAGACGTTCCCTGACGCATTCGTATCTTTCTTCAACGTCTTCGAGACTGTCGGCAGCCTGCTTGGGCTCGGCAAGAAGGGCAAGGAGTTTGATATCCTGAAAGACTTCAAAGGTGTAGCCAAGCCTGGCGAGATGGTGCTTGTCCTGGGTAGGCCGGGATCTGGATGCACCACCTTCCTCAAGGTCATTAGTAACCAGCGATACGGATACACCAGTGTCGACGGAAAGGTCCTGTACGGCCCCTTCAAGTCCGACTTCTTCGAAAAAAGATACAGAGGCGAGGCCGTATACTGCGAGGAGGACGAGAATCACCACCCTACGCTTACAGTCGGCCAGACGCTCGATTTTGCACTGGAGACGAAGGTGCCCGGCAAGCGCCCTGCTGGACTCTCAAGACAAGATTTCAAGGAGAAGGTCATCAACTTGATGCTGAAGATGTTCAACATTGAGCACACCCGCAACACCATTGTCGGCAATCCTTTCGTCCGTGGTGTGAGTGGTGGAGAGAGGAAGCGTGTTTCCATCGCCGAAACCATGATCACTGGCGCATCCCTGATGTCGTGGGACAACTCGACAAGGGGACTTGATGCCTCAACAGCCGTTGATTACGCGCGTTCGCTCAGAGTGCTAACAAACATCTATTCGACGACAACCTTCGTTTCCTTGTATCAGGCCTCCGAGAACATCTACAAATGCTTCGACAAGGTTTTGGTCATCGACAGCGGTCGCCAAGTATACTTCGGACCTGCCCAAGAAGCCCGTGCTTACTTTGAGGGCCTCGGATTCATGGAGAAACCCCGTCAAACGACCCCCGACTACCTCACTGGATGTACCGATACCTTCGAACGCGAGTTCAAGCCCGGCATGAGCGAGAATAATGTTCCTTCGACTCCAGAGGCGCTCGCTGAGGCCTTTAAGCAGTCCGAGACCGCATCCAGACTTGAGGCCGAAATGCAATCTTACAATGTTCAGATGGAGCAGGAGAAACACATCTACGATGATTTCCAGTTGGCGGTCAAAGAGGGCAAACGCCGGGCATCAGCCAAGTCGGTCTATTCGATTCCGTTCTACCTGCAAGTTTGGGCTCTGGCTAAGCGCCAGTTTCTGCTCAAGTGGCAGGATCGTTTCAGTCTTTGCGTATCCTGGGTCACCTCCATCTCTATCGCTATCATCACCGGTACCGTCTGGCTCGATCTTCCTGATACTTCTGCTGGAGCTTTCACCCGAGGAGGAGTCCTCTTCATCGCGCTGCTTTTCAATGCATTCCAGGCTTTCTCTGAATTGGCATCTACTATGATAGGCAGGTGAGTAATTCATGTTAGAACTGCATATGAAACATACTGACTGCGCATCTTAGGCCTATTATTAACAAGCATCGCGCCTTCACATTCCATCGACCGTCGGCCCTCTGGATTGCGCAAATTGGGGTCGATCTGCTGTTCGCATCCGCTCAAATTCTGGTCTTCTCCATTATTGTCTACTTCATGACGAACCTTGTGCGAGATGCTGGAGCTTTCTTCACTTTTACACTCATCATCATCACTGGTTACTTGGCAATGGTAAGTCCGCTTGTACCGCACCTGAAAAGTGATCGCCAGGTACAGAAAGATTCTCATACTGACGTTATGCTAGACCCTCTTCTTTCGAACTGTCGGATGCCTTTGTCCAGATTTCGATGTCGCGATCCGTTTGGCTGCTACGATCATTACGTTGTTCGTCCTGACTTCCGGATATCTCATCCAGTGGCAGTCCGAGCAAGTCTGGCTTCGTTGGATCTTCTACATTAACGCCCTTGGACTTGGCTTTTCAGCTCTGATGATCAACGAGTTCAAGCGACTGGATCTGACTTGTGCTGGTACCTCGTTGGTCCCGTATGGCCCTGGCTATAACGATATCAATGCTCAGGTGTGCACACTGCCTGGCAGTCAAGCGGGGTCGACACGCATATCTGGTATCGACTACATCAAGACCTCGTTCTCTTGGGAACCATCAGACCTGTGGCTGCATTACGGTATTATGGTTATCCTGATCGTCGGGTTTCTCCTCGCCAACGCCTTCCTCGGAGAGCTCGTCAAATGGGGTGCCGGTGGCCGTACCGTTACCTTCTTCGTCAAGGAGAACAAGGAACTAAAGGAACTCAACAGGTAGGTTTCTTAATATTTCGCATATTAATTTCTCCAGGTACCCATAAAGCACTCGCTAACCCTCCCATCCAGCAAGCTGCATGAGAAGCGGGACAGGCGTAACCGCAAGGAAGAAGGTAAAGATGAAAGCTCTGAGCTGAACGTCAGATCCAAGGCTGTCCTTACCTGGGAGGACCTTTGCTACGATGTACCAGTACCGTCTGGTGAACTTCGACTGCTGAAAAACATCTACGGATACGTCAAACCTGGCCAACTCACAGCGCTTATGGGTGCATCAGGTAAGAGATTGCGCGATATTCTTTCGAAAAGAATCATAGCAAAGAGTCATCACTAATCGTTCCAGGGGCCGGGAAGACGACGCTTCTTGATGTGCTAGCCAACCGCAAGAACATCGGTGTCATTTCTGGTGATAAACTTGTTGATGGCAAGGTCCCCGGAATTGCATTCCAACGAGGAACCGCATACGCCGAGCAGCTTGACGTTCATGAACCCGCTACAACTGTCCGCGAAGCGCTTCGCTTCTCTGCCGACCTGAGGCAGCCATACGAGACGCCCCAGGCGGAGAAGTATGCCTATGTTGAGGAGGTTATTGCTTTACTTGAGATGGAGGACATGGCGGATGCGATCATCGGTGACCCTGAGAGTGGTCTTGCTGTTGAGCAGCGCAAACGTGTCACAATTGGAGTCGAGCTTGCCGCTAAGCCTGAGCTCCTTCTCTTCTTGGATGAGCCCACCTCTGGTCTCGACTCGCAGAGCGCTTTCAACATCGTCCGATTCCTTCGTAAATTGGCCGCTGCTGGACAGGCTATCCTTTGTACTATCCATCAGCCCAACTCGGCCCTCTTCGAGAACTTCGACCGACTATTGCTCCTCCAACGAGGGGGTCAGTGTGTTTACTTCGGCGACATTGGCAAGGATGCCCACGTTCTTCTCGACTATTTCCACCGCCACGGAGCTGATTGTCCCTCCGATGCCAACCCTGCAGAATGGATGCTCGACGCTGTTGGTGCCGGATCCGCTGCCCGTATTGGTGACCGCGACTGGGCTGATGTCTGGGCCGACTCGGAAGAGTTTGCCGAAGTCAAGCATCATATTGTTCAGGTCAAAGAGGAGCGTATCGCTGCCATTGGCTCCGCAGATCCGGTTGAGCAGAAAGAGTTCGCCACACCGTTGTCGTTCCAGATCAAGCAAGTCGTGAAGCGACAGAATATGTCGTTCTGGCGTACTCCCAATTACGGCTTCACTCGTCTCTTCAACCACGTCATCATCGCTCTGCTTACCGGTCTCATGTACCTGCAACTCGATGACTCGCGTTCCTCTCTGCAGTACCGCGTCTTCATCATTTTCCAGGTTACCGTCCTCCCAGCTCTTATCCTCGCCCAGGTAGAACCGAAGTACGCCATCCAACGTATGATCTCCTTCCGCGAGCAAATGTCCAAGGCCTACAAGACATTCCCCTTCGCTCTTTCCATGGTTGTCGCCGAGATGCCGTACAGTATTCTGTGCGCAGTATTCTTCTTTATCCCGCTGTACTACATTCCCGGATTGAACTCCAACAGTTCGCGAGCCGGATACCAGTTCTTCATTGTCCTCATCACTGAGGTCTTCTCCGTCACATTGGGTCAAGCGATCGCAGCATTGACACCTACGCCCTTCATTGCCTCTTACGTCAATCCATTCATTATAGTAAGTCATTTTTTAGTATTTGCACGTGAAGCGTGTGCTTATACCCCTTCCAGATCATATTCGCCTTATTCTGCGGTGTCACTATCCCGAAGCCGCAAATTCCCAAGTTCTGGCGTGTCTGGTTGTATGAGCTCAACCCATTCACGCGCCTCATCGGAGGCATGATTGTCACAGAACTTCACGACTTGAAGGTCCAATGTAAAGCTAGCGAGTTCAACCAATTCCGTGCTCCGCAAGGCCAGGACTGCGGGACATACATGAGCGACTTCTTCGCAGGCGGCGCCCCAGGATATCTTCTCGACAACGCTACCAATGTGTGCAACTACTGCGCGTACAAGGTTGGCGATGAGTTTTACGAACCTCTTGGCTATGAATTCAGTAACAGGTGGAGGGACCTTGGTATATTTGCTGCCTTCATTGGCAGCAATTTGATCATCGTTTTCGTTGCTGCGAGATACCTCAACTTCAACCGACGATGAGCGAGCGATTTACATTCCAGCATGTACTCCCACCACGTCTTCGAACTAATATCGGGACTAGCGACGTATGCCTCAACCTCGCATATTGGAGTTCCAGCACTGCTAGGAGCGTGGATCACAGCATCCCGCCTCAGCCATGGCTGCACCAACGTTGTCCTGTATTTTCTCACCTTTTCTCTGTTTCTGCTATAGTCAAGCATCTTCCTGAAAAGCTTAGTGTTCCATTTGCCTTTGCGCAAGGAAGCCTGTTACATAATTCCTTGGATAATCACTGGGTGGCGTTTGTTGTCTGCCTGCAGCACAACGAGTTTTACGCATTAGACATAATCACATTTTCTTTAATTACCACTGTCACTGCTGTGACATCTTTCCAAAAATGGCTTTGTGAAGTATGGCGCATTCGTGGCCGACCTGTGCCGCTGCATTGTGACTTCCTTTGTCGATGAATGTCTGAGCATGTCTCATCTACATGCTTCACGCATGCTCTTTCTTCTAAGACAAGAACACTCGTATTCGTATTGTATCTTTAACATTTTCGCACGCTTTTTAATCCACGCGCCATCTATCTCTTTACAAAAAGTACTGCTATAACCATAAGTTCGCTAGCACATACATTGCTCATCTTCTGCACTTTCGTTATGGCACCAGCAGCGCAATACCACAAACCCCAATCTACCACGGTTATACACTCACAGCCCTCAGCCCGGGCTGCAGCTCAGCGAGATGTAGTAGCGTCTAAGAGTGTGGAAAAGCAGACTAGGACGCAGACAGTAACCAGAACTTCGACCATCTTTCTCGACGACTCACTGTCACCTTCACTATCCACAGGCCCCGCAACGTCCACACATGACTGGTCCAGACCTAGCGGCGCTATCAAACCCCACATCTACGGTATAGACCCCGGCGATCCACGACGAGCCCTGCATCTAAACTGGCATTCACCACCGTTTTCCACACCTAATTCAGCTACAATAGCAACATCTCATCGGCCCACCGAATGCTTCAAACCCGCAATCGTCGCCGCAAGACGCTCAAACTATCCGCTTCCGTCACCACCGGGCTTTCTCTACCCCTTCGCCATCGTGCCTGTAGCCGCCCACGTAGCCGCCTGCGCTGCACAGCAAGAAAACCTTATGGAACGTCCGGAACACGACCGACAAGGCGGGAGTCCGTATCATCCGCGTTTGCTGGGGAGGATGGACTACGAACTCGCATATTTGGCGCCGGGGTATAAGATACTCTTCGTTGGCAGCATCGCCATGGTCACACTGGGTGTGATATGGGCGATGATGGTGTGGCTGGTGAATTTTCCGCCTGGGACGTGGGAGGTGTGGGATTTTGCGGAGAAGAAGAAGATAAGGAGCGGGAAGGAAGCAAAAGAGGAGGGGGAGGAGGAGAAGGAGAGGAGGCCGGTTGATAAGCCGTCAAAATACGCACCTCGCGAGACGAAGGAGATAGAGGCGATGATGGTGAAGACGGACGGCGGTGCGGTCACCCCAACAGCAGGCGTTCCCTTCAAGTATCGGCAACAGAATGCACCCGTCAACAACGGACACGTCGATGGCGAGCAGGGCATCGAGCTCAAATACCGGCCGAAAAAACACACGACCCAGCATCGTCGTCAGCACACACAGATAGCGCCACATACCGACTTCATTTACACGTCGCACCGCCGCGTCTCTTCACCCCCCTCAGCAGGCTCCCGCTTCATCATCACTCCAACCACATCGACACTCTCCAGCTCGCCAAATCCGTTTCTCAAGCCGCCGGGCAACGGGTTCCTAGCGGCGCGCGAGGAACGCTTGACAAAAAGGAGTTCAACGGAATGGCTAGCCGAACACGAGCGCTTCTTCTCCGCCTCTCATTCCTCGTCTTCATCTTCATTTTCATCTCCATCCATGCCCTCCTACTCCCTCGCCACCGCCGACATCGAAGCGCTGGAAGCCGGCACCGCGCCGCCAACCGGCCGCACACACGCATATTCTTCCTCTAGTTCTTTTACTAGTACGAGCTCAAGCAAGAGCACGGAGGGCGGGATGTTGAGGAAGAGTCTGAGTTGGTTGGACCAAGGGCTCGGACTAGTGGATGAAGCGGTGAGTAGTGTTGCTAGTGGGATTACTCGGTGGACGGACGATGGAGGGTTGGAGGGGGAGGTGCTTCCTATTGCGCGCGCGAAAGGTGTCAAGTTGGAGTGATGGAGGGTTGGGGGGGGGGTAAATGGGTATGGACGGGTTTGATAGGTGGAAGGGGGGTGGCTAGGGTGGGTTGGAAAGTGACAGGTGGACCCATTGAGCTGGAGGACAGCCTATTCGGTCAACCAGAAACTCAAATGTGTTAGCGGTATGTGATAGCCTGACCATGGTCGCGCGTGTGTGAGATGGCACATGCAAGCGCGTAGGTACATATTTGGGAAAGATCAACGCTTTAATTCAAGTAGACAGACGTAAGTCGGCAGAAATGGTATCATCCAGTAGGCCCCCCCTTGAACGCCGGTAATGCCGTATATTATATGCTGATATCTCTTTGTAGCACCGCTATTGCTATGGCCTTTGCGTCGTCAAGTCCGTGCTGCGAGAAGATGTGCTCAGTCACTCTATCGCCGATCTTCTCCGCTAGGCCGTCTTTCAGGTCCTCCAAGTCTGGTTCGCCATTGGCTGTGGGTCGGGGTTCGCCATCTGCTGTCTGTCGACGGTTCCTGGGCAACAGTGCCTTGAAGGAATCCAAGAGAAGAGCAAGGACCCTCTCAGCGTCGTGCTGCCTGTCGTCCTCCAGTGCTGCTCTGAGGAAGTCGTCGTTGTACATCTTCAGATTCGGCAGGATTACCATGCGCAAGCCCTCGACGGAGCCCATGACGGATAGCAGAGCCCGCAACGCGCCATAGTGTGTCCCGGGCAGCTTCTTGTAGTCCAAGAACTGCTTCAGACACGTTCGCGCAATCCGGGGCTTGAGTCCTTGGTTGGAGGTCGCGTGTTTTTGGCAGATGCGGCCGAGGAGGGAGGCTGCAAAGTTGCGCAACTCAAAAGGGTCTTGTGCGGGCCGGCCGAAGCTGTTCGAGCCGCTTCCGTTCAGTGTTTCCGAGGACGCGTTGGAAAGCGCTTGACTGCCTGGCCCTAGCTTTCCGCCCGTGCAGCATGTCAGGATGGGTGGCACCATGTATGCCACGTACGGGTCAAGGTAGATGGCCTGATTGTTCAGCAGAGCTTCCGCAGCGAGCATCATCTGACGCAGGATGAACAGGTTCTTCATGTTGTGTGTTACCTTCTCGGCAATGAAGCTCAGCAGGTAGGTAATCAGCTGGTGAATGCCGGGCTCTGTCTTTATGGCCGCGATGGCCGCATTCTGCCACTCGATGTTCGTCTCGTCGGTGAGGGCGCCCGACAGCTTGTTGAAGAGCTCCTGGGACTCTTTGGAGAGCACGTGCTTGACGAGCGGCTTGACGTTGACGTTGTCGAGCCCATTGGCCGCGGCGAGGTGCGGGTTCGCGTTGGGGCCCTTGGGCAGGAGGTCGGCCGAGTTTGTGTTGGGGTTCTGGGGTATGGAGGGCTGAACTCCTTCGACGGCGAGCCAGTGCGCTGCATCGTGTTAGCAATTTCGTGCGGGGTGATGGCCAGCGACTACGGCGTACCGGTGAAGGTCATCTCGCGGGGCACCTTAGGTAGCGGGGCGTTGATCAGCTTCTCGAAATCGACCTCCTCGTCTTCTACATAATACAGCGGCTGGCCCGGCCCCAGCGAGGCCTCGCCAAAGCGCAGCGGCCGGGTCGACTCGTAGCCGTATAGGGGCTCCACATTCAACACCCGCAGGGCATTGGATATGTCTTGTGTGCTCAACGTCGTCCGCTTCCCGTGCCGCATAAACTTCAGCGCCTCCTCTAGCACTTGCGCCAGCCGGAAGTCGACGTCACGCGCCAGCTCCTCGACCGCGGTGTCGGCGAGTGAGGCAATGCCCACGGATTCGGCCACGTCGCGCACATTGTCGGGGTTCCAGACGGAGGACATGCTGGCAGAGCTGGCAAGTGCGGGAGCGTCCGGGCTAATGAAGCGACACGGCGGGCGGAGAGGGTATCACCAGGCGGGTGACGCAGAAACGGTGGTTGTGATTGCGAGCCCTACGGCCTAGTGAAGCACATGCCGGATGCGCGCATGAAGGATTGCTTGGCGGAGTAGGCGGATTTGCCAAACTTTGACGTGTTAGTCAGCTTGAAAGCTGCCCAAGGACGAGAATACATACGGCGATGCGGACGGGTATGCTCTGCAGGACGTGGTCTGGCCCAAAAGCCGTGTTGAGCTGCTCAAGGGAAGTCGCGATGCGTCGGTCTTGGCGCGCTGCCTCTACGTCCGAGCGCGCGTTCCCTTCTCCTCGTCACCCTCGCCAGTTCACACTGACCCGAGCAACCAGCTGTTCCACACCGATCAACAGTCAAGCTGCATCTAGCCGGACCGCTGTCTTCACTTATGTCTTCCCTTGGGTGAGGCCAAGTTGGCTTTGCTTAGCCGTTTGCTTCACTTGAGGGCAGGCAAACATCTCCGCCTCATCACCTGGGCAGTTGCGAACAGCGGCACGGGCTGTCTTGGTTCTGTGGCCAATCAAACAGCAGCTCAGTGTGTGCCCGGTGTGTGACATCGGTACTCGCGTATCGACTTCGAATCTTCCTGGCATAGCAGACCGCCATTTGCACATCCTTCTCCGAGCGAAGGCAGAGTCGATCTAGCATCCTTCGCAACCGCTTTCCGGCTGCGGCCTGTCTCCCCCGGCGCAGTGTATATGGAAACTGCAATATCCTTGCTTTCTTTGGCCACACAATCAGGTGAATGTCGCCCTCCGTCTGTCTACCCGTCGACACGTTGTTTACCGCTGCAAGTGAAGACGTCAATCTTATAGTCAATCTTGCAGTCAATCTTAAGCTTCGTTCGGGAGCGGGGAAGGCATTCATCTGCCGCTCGTACTCCCTGTCTACCAAACCAGCATCGAATTCCAGTCCGACTTCTGACTTAGCCTTTCCTGACGCCACCCGTCTATCCGTACGGGCGGGCCGCTGCGACGCTGATTGTCTTTCCCCTGGCTCACTGAATCTGCCAGCTAGACATTCGCCCCTGTCAGCCACCTACCAAACATTCGTCGTTAACTATTTAACATCGAGCGACTACGTTAGTCTTTTGCCCAGAGCATCTTCTGCCTTTACCACGCATCCAAACCGCACTATCTTCCAATATCTCTCTAAACACCATCACTCTACCCGCTTTCAAACTTCCAACAAAGAATCCCCAGCAGTCAACATGGTCATCACTATGACTTCTTCCATGCACACCAACGACCTCGTAAACAGGCATCATGTCAACGCCGCAGTGAGCTTGTCCATCTTCACATCTCCACAGGACCGCTCAAGAGACGACCCACCATCTCCACCACCTCAACCACCGCCTAGCCCGGCAGGCTGGAACCGTCCCATTTCGGTAGGTAGTGTTGCGATAGACGCCCAACTATACTAACCCCACGCCAAGCTCGACTCCCTTGCTCCACTCGAGATCTGAATCTGGGGTAGCGACGAAGATCTGGTGAGTACAACGCGCTTAGTGGACTGCGAACTCTTCTGACTTTGCTTGAACAGAACCAGGACTTGCGTTGTTCTCCGCAGAACGCCTTCCCGTTTCATTCAAATGATGCATCGGCATGCCCCTCGTTCAATAATTCCGCTTCGCATGCACTCTGATCTTCGTTTCCTATTTTCCTTTGCTGAAATGGGCTTGAGCGGTATTTGGCAAGCCTTGTTCATGTGTATGCTACTTTCTCCCGTCTATTGCTGTGGAGGCGTTTGGCTGTACTGCTTGCAGAGGAAACTGGATGCCTGGATGTGGCTTATTTAGGGCTTCTGTTCTTGCGGGTTTAATGTCGCTTTCAGGCGCCCATGAGTTGGACGCATATACTCGGTGTCAATGAAAACTTGACATCTTGAAATCTTCCATCTTGTCACACGCTCGTAGCCTGTGTAGCGTGGGGGCTGAACCTTCCTGCTGTCTAGATCGACTTAACACTTCCTAGAGCCTGAAGATGCCCTATTTTAAACCTGCAACATAAAATACACCTGACCTCATTCAGGCTACTGCATGCTCGACATTTGTGTTGTACTCGATCCAGTGGACCTCTGCTACCGTGGTAAAACAACCCCACCAAACCATCACATTAATCACATTAATCACTTGTCAACCGCAAAACAACGTATTTGTACCGCACTTCCTTGAGTATACTCTACCTAGGTACAGACAAGTGATTAGCTTTAACAAGCTCAGACGCGAACAACAAAAGTGTTGAACTCTCGGGAAACATCGCCGCCACCTCGCTTACTGCTAGCGCGCACTAGGTAGTCGCGTCACCTTTGCCAGACGTGCAAACCCAGAGGCTCCACTCCACTCCACGACTTCCCCGTATCATCACATCCGACGTACGCCCACGTCCGACAACACGTCTGTCCTACAATTTGTTTCTCCTTCCGTGGGCTCTGAAGATACAGAGACTGAACGCCCGAGCCAGGGTCACACTGCCAAAGCCTTATATGCTTGGCACACGATCTACAGTAGAGCTACCCGCCACCAGCGGCTATCCGCTGCAACCTAACAGCGTTTATCGCTCTCTAAACGATCAAGAGGATAAACACTCCTCTCATCACTTCCTTCTGCTGATCGCTCAGCACTAATTACATATTCTGCCCCCCAGCCCCGCCTCGAACATTATGGCGGGCGATAAGCAGGATACCACGGACCAAATCTTCCAATGGTACTCGAAACTCTACAGTCGCCGTGTCGACCTGGTAGGCGACTTTGCAGGCAGTGAGCGATTCCTCGTTCACGGCGAATCCCTTCTTCTCCAGTGTTTCAGCGACCCACATATCGACTTCGAACCTGGTTACCAACTGTTGCACGCTACGTACGCCGTAGAGAAGTTCCTCCAAGGTCTCGTCTCTCGATGCTGCAACTTCCACATCGCTTTCTTCGACGAACACCAAGATCTTTGCGTGCCTCAAAATGCGTCACCGGCCAACAGCGAGAAGTATCTACTTGCACGGGCAGCTATCATTCGTCACCTCAAAGTCAATCTACCGGATGTTTTGCCTGATATTGAGATCAACACTTTCCCTTCGTCATCCTCGGACGCGTTCGGGGAATATCTGCGGACCACCGACATCTACTTTGTACTCTGCCATGATGGAGCTTCTACGAGCGCACAAAAGGACGAGGACCGAAGCCTGCAAGAGCGTCACCAACAGTACAAGGCTTCCTTCCGGACATTCATATACAGTTTGATGCAGCGAGGCTACAGCGCCGCACTGGTGAATGGGCTTGAGTGGCGAGACACCAAGGTAGTCACGACGGTGCTGGAACACGCACGCTCTATGACCTTAGATGTCTCCACAACGGTAAGCATTTTCACAATACAATTATCTAAAGGTCTTCTGGGTGTCGTTTCCATGCTTCCTACTGGGCTCATCGTATCTGACAGTTCATCAACAGGAGCCGCATTCAAACCAGAAATTGACTGATATCGTTGATTTGTCGCACATGCGTGGCTTTCTGCAGACAATCAGATCGTCATGTGATCAACTTCTGACCGAGCGCGAATATCTGACGGTACTAGTGGCCTCAAAGCTCACCACATCGGACGCGAGCTTGTCGTCTGTGCTGCTGCAACAAGCAGCATTACTGTCGGAACTCCCTCTGTTGGACCGTTGCGTTGCCCACCAGGAGATTACCGAGGAGATCAATGCGTTGATTCTGGACTTCTGCCATGAAGCTCGCAAGTTTATCGGCAGTCCGGCCTGGGGAGAAGCTTTTGCGGGTCACCCCAATTGCGATCTTTCGGATCTCATTGACGGACGTTTGCTCGCTTACTGTGCTCAAAACCCCTCGGAGCCTAGCGAGCACCTCAAGACTTTGCTTAAAGCCACAGCGGCTCTGAATGGCCGCGATATTCCCGGCCCATCATCCACGGGTCTTGGAGCAAGCACAGGCTCTGCCCCAAGCAACGGGCAGGATGAGGAGGATTTCACGTACAAGGTATTGCCGTTTACAAACAGTACGTTTGACGATCATTTGGCACCAATTCACCTGGATGTGTCTCGGTCAGGAGGCAAAGCAGATCAGACTTCGGCTGCGATCTTCCGCGAAGTTACTCATTGGCACAATCAACGGTCAATCAACCAGAAAACGAGGGTTGTAGTTGAGAAGGATCCAAAGATTGCGAAGAAAGCCCTACGCCGAAACCAGTTCTTCATGGCAGAGATGACGTCCTACGCCGCTAGTTTAACGAACGCCGTTGGCAAGGTTCTGGATCCTGAGACGATCACCCTGGGAGACAAATCGAAGGCGGCACCCGCAAAGTCCACGACGCCAACACAGATTCTTGACAACAGGAAACCAAAACAGCAGCAAAAGCAGAGCACCAAAAACATCAACGCCTCCAAGCAAGCCATGTTGGCCGATATCGCTGCAAGCTCCAAGCGCAAGGACGAAGAAAATGCCAAGCAGTTATACCAAGCCTGGAGTGTATTCTGTGACGGGTTGGAGAAGCAAGTCGACTTAGCTTCGAGATACAACAGAGCAAGACAGTACCTCGCCAACCTCAACAGTGAGTCTAAGCGTCAGACTCTCGGACCAGAAGTGCGCATCTATATGCTCAATGTACTCTTGGAGATGTGGATACGATTCTGCCGTGACAGCGCCAAGGAGAAGGGACTATATGTGGCTGCGCTTCTATTCGATACTGCTCGGACTCTCTGCAACTTTCCAGCTGTTACCAAGACAATCGCGAGTTGCCTCACCGCGACCGTGGAGCGTTTGAAGCTGCCGGCTCTTCAAGTCCCTCAGGAACAGGGTGATAGGAAGCTGCCGTTCAAGTTTGTAAGTCATACCTCGAGTACATTTCGGAGCTTTGCAAGCCCAATTGGGCATGTGAAGCTCCGCAAAGTGCTCCTGGCCTCTGGGAGAGTGTCTGGAACGTATTTCTGTCAATGCAGTTTGGGCACGCTAACCGTGACGCTATAGGTACTGGATGAGACTTTGGTCTCCGATTTGGCATTGACCCTGTCACCAGAGGAGTTCCAGTTGCTCCACTGCGGGCCATACTTCGACCGAACGATCGACTCTGCGCCCGACTCTCGCGTTGCATTCGAACCTGATGCGTGGCAGCGACGTGTGCTCGACGAGATCGATGCTCGTCGCAGCTTGCTCGTTATCGCCCCGACATCGGCTGGTAAGACGTTTATCTCGTTCTACGCCATGAAGCAAGTATTGGAGTCCAACAATGACGACGTTCTCGTTTATGTTGCCCCTACGAAGGCGCTGGTTAATCAGATCGCCGCTGAGATCCAGGCTCGTTTCTCCAAAAACTACAAGTATAGTCAATCTGTATGGGGCATCCATACGCGCGATTACCGAATCAACAACCCGACCGGCTGCCAGATTCTGGTTACAGTTCCTCATATCCTGCAGATTATGCTGCTTGCGCCCAGTAACGCCAGAAGCTGGTCGGAGCGAGTCAAGTGGATCATCTTCGAGTATGTGGAAACCCAATAGGCTCTCTTGTGACTGTTTTGCTGACACCATTCTAGCGAAGTTCATTGTATCGGCCAAGCGGAAGACGGCTTGGTCTGGGAGCAGCTTCTCCTTATGGCGCCTTGCCCCATCATTGCGCTCTCTGCCACCATCGGCAATGCTGAGGCCTTCAACGACTGGCTGGCGGCTTCCCAGAAAGCTGCTGGCCACGAGCTCGTCATGGTCCAGCACCCCCACAGGTACTCCGATCTCCGGAAGTTCATCTACTCGCCTCCCGCGAAACGTATTCCAGCTAGTTATTTACCCCTTCCTACTCACAAGTCGTTTGCCCAGCTGGGCCTAGACGAACACGCAGATTTTGCCTTCCTGCACCCGGTGGCCAGTTTGATCAATCGAACTCGCGGTCTACCTAGCGATCTTTCGCTCGAAGCCCGAGACTGCCTCACGCTGTGGCAGAGTATTTCAAAGCACCAGACTGCCGATTACCCCGTGGACAAGTCCTTGAATCCCTCCGCGGTACTGCCAACCGTTATCAAGAAGGCGGATATCATCAAGTGGCAATCTGCCCTCAAGAAACTTCTAACCGAATGGATGGCAGATGAAGCGTCTCCATTTGAGGCGGTGAGGCGGGATCTCAGCAAATCGTTCTCAGACCTCGCACTCCGGGATAGCGACGAGGACAGCCACGAAGACGATGCTGGCAACGACGGGCAAGTAGATGAGCTGGGGATGGAGATCAGCCACGACATATCAAGTTTACTGCCTTTGCTCGCCGATTTGCAACTACAAGACGCACTCCCAGGAATTATTTTCAACTACGATCGCGCAATCTGCGAGAAGATGTGCCAGACTCTTCTCAAACAGCTCACTGACGCAGAAGTTAACTGGAAGCAATCAAGCCCTAAATGGAAAGATAAGCTCCTACAGTGGGAAGAGTGGAAGAAGGAGGTCGCCAGGCGCGAGAAGCAGGGCCTTCGCGGTGAAGCTTCCAAAGGCATGACCAAACAGGATCAGATGAGGGAAGCAGCGAATGTCGAAGTCAGCGCATTTGCCTCATTCGACCCGAACAAGCCTCTCGATGGCTTCCACTTTGCGGATAACAAGAAGCTGTCGCAAGAAGAGTTTGCGGTCCACGCGAAAGAACTACGATACCGCGGAGTTGAGGAGTGGTTGATCGACGGTCTCATGAGAGGCATTGGTGTCCACCACGCTGGTCTGAATCGAAAGTACCGGTACTGTGTCGAAATGCTCTTCCGCAAGGGCTACTTGCGAGTCGTCATTGCCACAGGAACTCTCGCTCTCGGTATCAACATGCCTTGTAAGACTGTGGTCTTTTCAGGAGACTCCGTGTTCTTGACCGCGCTCAACTTCAGACAGGCAGCTGGTCGCGCTGGTCGTCGAGGTTTCGATATGCTCGGAAACGTCGTCTTCCATGGGGTATCTCTCAGCAAGATCCACAAGCTCATCAGCTCCCGACTACCCGACCTCAATGGGCACTTCCCCATTACGACAACATTGGTCCTGCGCTTGTTCACACTACTAAATTCGTCTGAGAATTCGCCTTTCGCTGTTCGATGCGTCAACTCTCTGCTCTCCCAGCCACGACTGTACCTTGGTGGCGAGGATGCGAAAATGACAGTACTCCATCACCTTCGATTTTCTATTGAGTATCTCCGGAGACAGCACCTTTTGGACGCACAAGGTGTACCCCTCAACTTTGCAGGCGCTGTATCCCATCTCTACTTCACTGAGAACTCTTCGTTTGCTTTCCATGCGCTACTGAAAGACGGATACTTGCACGAGCTCTGCGCCAAGATCGACACGAACAAGGAGATGGTGTTGCGCGAACTTATGCTGACGATGTCGCATCTTTTCGGACGACAGCATTGTCGACAGGCAGACGTGGAGTACGCGCAAGAAGTAGTCAAGAAGAGCCCATCGGTTGTGTTCCTGCCCCCTATGCCGGAGCAAGCCGCGAATGTCCTGCGCCGCCATAACAAGGCTACGCTCGATATTTTCACGGCTTATGTCCGCACATTCGTCGATCAGCACATTGAGGAGCCAGATAATACCCTTCCATTGACTGAACTCACAGTCGGCGGCGATTCGCCCTCGAAGGCGCAGCACCGAGAAGTGAAGGCTCGCTCCGCATTTGTCGCCCTCTCAGGCTACGATGACAAGTTCGAATCGATCCATGATCTCTGCTCCACTACTCGCTCCGGCGTGTTCCTGGAAGAAGCCGTCGTGCCTCACGTCGGTCTCTACCCCGAAGATTCCGATCTGCCGCTGAACGCGTACCTGTACGACTTCTTCATGCACGGCGACGTCAACGCCCTTATTACGGCCAACAAGATACGCCGTGGAGACGTTTGGTTCGTGCTCAACGATCTCAGTATGACATTAGCGACCATTACAACCAGTCTCACCAACTTCTTGGGCTTAGGGGCGGAGTCGGATCTCGACTTCATCGACGTGCGAGGCGGTGGTGACGACGAGGAGGAGAACAGGGAGGACAAGATGCTGCCGACCGATGCCGCAACCGAGGCTAGCTTCGCCACTACTGCTGCGTCAAACAGCAAGGTCCCGCCAAAGCAGGAGCTTGCTTTTGCGCCGAAGAAGAAGGCCAAGAAGGTGGTGGAAGAGTCGTGGGAAGACGAGATGGGCGACTCGGCGAGCGAGTCGGAGGTTGAGGAGAGCTGGGACGCCGATGATGATGACGATAAGGAGAAGCCGACTTGGGAGGAGGGAGAGGGCTTGCTCAACGTTCTGAAGGCGTTCAAGGCTCTCAAGGAGGACTTTGACACCAAGTTCAAGGCTATGTGGGCTTAGTTGTTCAGATCGTTGCAAGGAGTCATGTAGACCTTGAGCACTTCGCGTATTGTCATCTGGCATCGCGAAGTGTAGTGAAGATGTCTAGGCCCTCCTTATCAACGGCTGCATTAGCATGGTGGGACGTCGCAAACCAAAACTGTAAGACACTGGAATCGATATAAAAGTAGATTAGAAGAAAAGAAAAATGTAGAGAATCATCTACGCCATGCGATACGTCCCGTGCATGTCATGACTACCTAAGGTACAATACTGACAAGAAATCTTGAAATCGATAGTATATAAACCATGTAGTCGAAACCTTTTATCGCTAAAGAGACAGTATCGAAAGATACAAACGATGATATCCGCCCGCCCGCTGCATTAAAGGCCAGCAACGATGCCGTGCTGCCAAAGAAAAAGGCATAAAAAAAATTCTGGGTATGTTCCTAGACCTTGAAATCCCGATATCCCAACACTCCTCACATAGCACCCTAGTCGCACAGCGTTTCTGCACCGAAGCTCCAAAACAAGACCCGATCTATCTCATCTGGTCCTACTTTCTACCTTTTCTCATCGCCCCTGACGCCCGCCTCGAGCGCAAGCAGCGTCTTCTCCCTCTGCCCTTCATCCTGCGTCGTGTTCCTCCGCCCAATCCTAGCCAACCAACTCTCAGCACTTTGAACAGTGCCATCTACGACCGTGGTAATCTGGCTCATCATGTCCAGACCCTCCTTCGCAAACGCCAGCATGCGATTCGCACCTCGGGCCTCCTCCCCACCCGCGTTCTCGCTACTCGCATTCCTGCCAGCGAGCTGCCACCGTTGCGGGACGGAAAGGAGTTGCGTGCGAACAACCATTTGAGCGTTGGTGGGGAGTGCGCCACCCGTGTAGCGGGATACGGACTGGACGACAGATTGGAGCGTTTGCCAGATATCCGAACTAAGGGCTTTGATGCGGTCAGCTATTCTTCGAACCTGGTCATCCTTGTCCGAGTCGACGAGTCCCATCTGCGCCATTGTGCCGTTGATCTGCGTTTTCTCGTCTTGGGTGACTTGGGTGACTTGGCCATCTGACTGGCGCTGGTTGCGCAGGGCGGCTTCGTATTCCTCGAGGACGAGCTTGAGGGCGCGCATGACGGAGTCGATGTGCGTTGTTGCGCTGCGGAGGAGGCCGAGACAGAGCTTCAGGGAGCGGAGGGAGGTGTCGGAGAGGGCGACGCCGAGACCGGAGGTGGTCATTATGAGCTGAGTAGACCAGTTAACGCGGCGGTCTTGCGGGGTGTTGGATTGTTGCTCTTCTGCTTTATGTACAGTGAGATCGCCCGAGATGGCTGCCTCCTCGTAGTTTGGAGATCGCTGGTCATCGTACGCGGGTAGGGACTCTGCGTATGAGGATTGGGAGCCGCCTCTTGTCCGCGACGCTGTCAGAGAATCATCGACATCCATGGCGTCGTCTGCCGGGCTTGCAATCCTCTGTCTCTTGCTCCTTGAACTATCACCGTCTCCCTGCTCGAGGTCGCTCGGCCGCCTGTGTCCTTCGCCCAAATATTTGCGCAGACTCTTCTCCATTCCTGTCCTTCTGCCCACTGAAGTCACTGTATTGACTACGGGTGAACCAATGTTACGCTCAATAATCTCAGCGCCGTATTGGACGAAGCGCGGGGTGTAGCCCTTGGTCGTGTTATATGCTGATATGGAGCCGTTGATGGAACTTCCAAGCCATGGGTGATTCGACGTGATGAGCGAGAGCAGCGGTTCGGGCTCGGCTGTAGTTTCGCGGGCGGACAGTGTGATGGATCGTGCCGTTGGCGAGCGAACGAAGTCTGCCGTGGTCAATCAGTATGCATGCCCACAACTAGAGAGACGGTCGCAACGAGCACAAGCCTAGCCTACGTACCTGGGTTCCCTAGCCCGCTCAACGCCTCTGCTGCCAATCGCACATCCGGGTCGTCCATGCTAACACTCGTCTCCCGCCTACTCGTACCATCGTCTTGCATGCTCCGTACACTTGCCGTGTCCATGGGACTTCCAATGTCCTCGTGTGGATACCCATCCGGCGCTCTCGGGAACAATGCACTGTTCGGCGCCGGCAGAACCCCCCACTGCGCTCCGTCGTACTGCGACCGTGGACTGAACTCTACCGAGTTGTGTGGACTATAACGCGCTTTGGTCTCCGGGAGGTCCAGCGACTTGATCCCGGGTAGCCGTCCATGATCCTGCACATGGTTCGGTATATGCGTCGGAACGGATGGTAGATGCAAGGACTCGGGCTCGTGTTGGGTGTAAGCGGGCGGCGGGGCGCGCTGGTGTGGTCGCTCTTGCTCCATGGCTATATTCGCGAAGGAGACTGACGTTTTTAATTGAGGCGACTACCCCACAATCCCTACTCTACACAGACAATCCCAGCCTGTGTCGTTGCGACTGTCTCGGATCCTTGTATCGTGCTTCGCTATCTCCACTGAAGCCGTGGCAATGCTCAACGGCGGTTCGGAAGGAGCGTCTCGAAAGGGTAGCGCACTCCGCGGATGCGCAATCGGAGCTCGGCGTGCGAACTGTAGATGCGACAACGTCCTCGGGGATGGAAACCTCACTCAAGCGTCGACATGGCAAGATGTTTTGTAAGATCGGGGAGGGGCACAGGCTTCGTCGGCTACGACTTGTTCCGATGAGGAGATCGAGAATCGAGGGGGGAGCCAGGGCGCCGGGCAGCAAATTGGGGGTGACCACAAAGCCATGATTCTCACATGTCAATCGCATCACATGTCATGGACCGATCCACCAGCCAATCCACGCCACATGTTTCTTGGCGTACTTTCTACCTCTCTTTCTTGCACGTGTTGAGGCCGAGAATGATACACTGCCTCTAAGCACATACAGTAGAAACGTATAAGAATTATGATATCTAGGATACGAGGCTGTAATAGGTAGGCCTAAAGGGCATCGCAGATTTCCTTGTGTCGTTATACCCCTCTAATGTTCCATCGCATGTGACAGAGGGCAGAATGTAGTGTCAATAGCGGTAATCATGCCACCCCAACGCAGTTAGCACGTCGGCAATCACCAGGATGCGTAAAACATAAATTTTGGTTTTGACCATTATGCATTAGGCTTCATATTCAATAGATGCTGACAAAGACGAATGCTTGAAACCGCTCATACCAAAGCCCAAAGACCAACACCGAAGTTGTCGTGATGCGAGACCTGACAACCATGCTGTACATGCTTTTATCGTTACACGGGATTCGATCAAGTACCGACACCCCCGAAACATAGCAATTACAAAGAAATATGAAATGTGGCCCTCAAGGGTGGTAATCGTGTCAAGAACGAAGTGGGAAGGAGCCAGGCCTTGCGGTAGCTCCAATTGACCTTGTTTTGTGGTCCGAGAACTCCTGACGATTCCCGAGATACCGTAGACGCTACCGAAAGACCGAACAGACGGTATGGATGTGTTTCAGAATGACGCGGACATATCACCGAGGAGCAGCTCGTTGTGCGTCCAACGCCTCCCTGGCGAAGAGCTCTAGCTTTCGCATCACTCTCCGCATGCCCTCCGGCTGGTCAAGCTTAAGCCTTGCGGCTTCGGGTGGCTCGGCCGTTGGGGGTGCCGTTGGGCGAAGCTCCTGTAGCATGGCCATTAGCAGTGGCACTGCCAGCTCGCGAAATAGACAGGCGCCTGCGGGCTTCACCAACAGTCGGGACCTTCTCATCCTTCATCTCCACCAACGCACTTGTAGCCCTGCGGCGGCCCTTAGGCACCGGCTTCTTGTACGTGGCGAAGTAGAAGGCGAGGAAAAGGAAGAGGTACGACGTGATAATGCAGATGCCCGAGATAGCCGCAAACTCCTCGCCAGCGCATTTGCCCATGTTCGGCATGTGCGGCCAGTAGGTGCTGGTGAAGTAGGTCCACGAGGCAAAGTAGATGAAGCCTGGGATTAGTTAGCAATTATCCTGAAGATAGTGAAGGCCAGATGAGAGTCGTACCGAGATCGAGCACAAATTGAGAGATCTGGCCCACGGTGATGTACTTCTTCCACCAGATGCGGATGCCACGCGCGCTCTGGAAGTAGTACCAGTACATGACGACGTGAACAGCCAAGTTCAGAGTGATGACAGGCCATGATACGGGCGTGTTTCCGATGAGCTGGGTGTAGCAGAGAAGAGCGGTCGCGCCATGGTGGTAGGTGTGGAGGAAGGCTGTCGAGGTTAGCTATGCTCGCATGTGCAGGTTAGGTATACATACTCAGAGGCTTCTTCTTCAGGAACAGGAAGCACGTGTCGATCAGCTCGAGGAACTTGGTAAGGTAGTTGAGCTGCGCGTGTCAGCCCACTGTCGCACAGAAATCGGCGCAAGAACGTACGTAGTAAAGGATGACAAGCTTATCGGTCCATCCACCCTGATGGTCGCAAATAGCGAAGAAAAGCCCCTTCTTTGCAACAATGGGAATCAATTGCTCCGCAAACAGAGCAAGAAGTGTCCCACTGATGGCCGTAAGGTAGAAGTTGTGAACCTTGAACAGGAAGTTGAGCTTGAAAGGCTCGCGGTTGCGCATGAGCTCTCGCCCGCCGAAGATTATAATGTAGTAGGTGATAAGCGTAATGACGCAGACTTTGAATGTCGAGAGGGGTGTCTCGCCCTGTACGAATCTGAAGTCCTGCGGTTTGTAGCCGGCGATGGGCTCGAAGACCTTTTCGAAGATAGGCCATAACGCCAGGCCGAAGGGACGGTCAAGTGTCGGCGCGCCGAACTCAAGCCAGTCTGAGCCCCCCATTTTGTGTGCGTGAGAGGTATCGGGATTGTGTTGGAGGGTTGGTGTTTTGAACAGCGGTCGAAAGTGCTGGATGCGCGATTCTCAGGCTTGCGCCGCCTAGGAGTGGAGCTAGCTACGTAAACAATAGAAACGTGGGAAACAAAATACGGCAGCAACGACCGAAGGAGCGACGAAGAAGGGCGTGAAGAAATGAATCTCACACCGCTGGAATAGTAGAGGTGGTGGTCAGAAGTTAATGAAGGCCGTCGATGTTTTTTTTTAGATGCGCCGGAAAGGAGGTCGGAAATGAAGCTGGGGTCTTCCGCTCCCCCCGAGGACTGGCCAACGCGCCGTTGCTTGTCGTCGAGATTACAGCACGGGGCAGGCCGAGGCGATTGGCTTTTGCTTGATTGGTTGTACTACTGCTAGCATCTCTCTCCTTTCTATAAAGGGATACTAGCGACGCTGACATGCTTTCGCAAAGTCTAAGCACAGGTGCATCACAGACATGGAATTACCGTGTTGCCGTCTTTGGCAGCTCATTTATAAGCCACTGGTCTTGCCTAGACCTACATGCATTTGGCATCTGACCATGAACAAGAGACACTGCAATAGAGTAAAGCTGTTTGTAGCAATCCACTTGAGAGCACCCTTTAGATAGGGGCCTATCGGGGGCCTTAGCGCCCGAAAGCCGAGATGCCCTTTTGTGGCCGCCGACACATATCAGATGCCGTCTTGAAAAGTTTTTGGAATTCAATGTCTATCAGTGTGAGGAGAAGCCTTGTCCAATTGTCTTCCACACCAGCAAAGGCCTGAGAAAATATCATCATCCGGAACACCACTACGAAATCCATCTTGTTTTGAAAGCCTAACAACCCGCGATCGCTTGTGTGATGCCAACATAAACCGCACATTATCGCAACTACAACCCGTCCAGAAAAGGCTGCATGTGGACCAGGACCAAAAGAGGGGAGAGAAGATACATCGCAAGGTCAAGAGCTGCTGACTTTCGTAATTGTGCCCCCAGAGTTCGCCCTTGCACGTCCAGTAGGCGCCCGCGAAGAGACGACGACATTGCCAGAAGAATTGGGGCGGCTGTTGCTACGCGGTCGACCAGCCGAGCGCCGAGCACTCGATGATGCGTGATGTTCCCCATGCGAAGTGTGGTTTCGTCGCTGCAAGACGCAAGCACAAAGACGTCAGATCCACCCAAACCGAAATGCAAAGTCTGGAACAAAAAGAAGACCTAGGAGTCTAGGGATAGAATTAAGAGTACATCGATTCGGCCACAGAGAAAGCTCATCCTGAGTTCTAGGGACTTAAGAATCAACGTACCGAGGTTTGGCTGCTCTGTCGCTCATACTCCTTCGGCCGCCTGTCTCTTGATGCCGTGCCATCGTCTTGCAAGCGGAGGTTCTCAAGTCTTCCTTGACTTAGCGGATCTGAGTCGTCTATGCGCATTGGAGAAGCTGCGGAATTAGAGCTCGGGCCCGGCTCCGCCGTTCCATTTTGACGTGCTTCAGCAAGCTTTGCGAGCTTGTCCCAGCGGTCTTGTCGACTTTGTTGCCTTTGACCGGCGTTGTTCTGTGACTCCGCGTAATCATGCGAACAGTCGTCAAAGAGTTGCGGGTTCACTTCCATGAACAGCTTCATAGCATTGTACACCATGCCGTGAATTGTGCTAAGATGTATAGTCAGTAAACGCAGGTGTAACAAATAGTTGCCATGACGTACCGGTTCCAATGACCTTTCGAGTTTTCGTACAGTGGTGCGAACATGATAGGCAGAATAACCTCGACGTTGTCGCTGACGAGGTTGCAGAAGTACTCGTTGTTCCAGAAGTAAAGTGCTCTCTCTGCGACCTGGAAGTGAGGGCTAGCCACGGACTTGGCCAATTGGTTGAAAAGCGGCTCCTGCACCTTTGCAAACTCGGCGGGGTCCATAACCTCAAAAATGTCCTCGACCTCGTTCAGGAACATAACCTCCTTGGTGCTGTTGACCTTTGGCCAATAGCGAAGGAGACCCAAAACAACCTGAACGTGTAAGCCTAGCCTATTGGATCTGGCGTATGGTCCTACCTCTTCTGTCAAGGCTGCATCCTTCTCCAAGAACTGGACGATGCAGTACGCCAATTGTGGATGGTACATGCTCAGACTCTTGACTTTGTGCAACGGGATGAGCACTCTTGTGAGGAAGAGTTTGTGTTCTTCTTTCAATGGCAGAGCGAAACCGTTGATGATAGACCCGAGGATCTCGAGGAGCTCGGCGATTCCGTTGAAGCGCTCCGTCTCGTAGATGAATTGGAAGAAGACGTTGTTGATAGAGCGGCGAATGTAGGAGCGTAGGTTGAGGAATTTGCCATATATGCGATGGAGCGTGGTTTTCAGGAAGTCGCGTTCTCTGGGGTCCTCGGAGTCGAACAATTCGAGGAGCTGCAACATATTAGCAAAATTGCGGATAGTTATGAGAAGTTGAGCAACGCACGTTGAGCACGAAACTGTGGTCTATATACGACTTGGCGATGTTCGTGTTGAAGTCCTGACTTTCGATGAATCGGAGGAAGAATTCGTAGACGACCTGTATATGCGGCCACGCTACCTCCAAAACTGGCTCATCTTCCTCGGGGTCGAAAGCCTCGCCTTGCGGGTTCATCGGAGGTGGGATAGGTCTGAACAGGTTCTTCGCGAACATCTCTACTACGCGAGGGTACATCTTCTCGGTGATGACTTGGCGGTTGTTGGCAACGTAGTCGAGTAGCTCGTGGAGGGCCAGGCGCTTGATCTCCTTCGACTTCATGTCGCCGCTCGCATCGTTGAAATCGAAGATGATGTTGCACTGGTCGATCTTCTGCATGAAGAGCTCTTCGCGCTTGTTCGGAGGCACCTCATGGAATCCTGGCAGCTTCTCCAACTCTCGCTGACGCTGGTCGGAGATGTCGAATCGCGAGGAATGCTGTCTCTTCGGGGTGCGTATGCCCTCGATTGCGTCTTTGGGCGTTGCTTGGAGACGCTCGAAGATGTTCGACTTCTGGCCCGCCTTTGGAGGCGCAAGGTCGCCGGGCATCGTCTCGGCTGCGCCGGGAGGCGGGATATGCTGTAGCAGTGCGTTAGCCTGAGAATACGGGTTGTATAGAGAACGTGACACGCACAGGAGCGCTTGGGCTGATGACGACACTGGGTGCAGGAGGCTGTCCGAGCCTGGAGGGCGTGCCAGGACCTGAAGCGCCAGTGTTACCAGCACCACCAGCGCCCATCATGCCCTGTCCGCTGAAAGGCGGGGGCCCCCCAGCGAGCGACCCAGATGAGGGTTGCGGATTCGGCTGCAACGAGCCAATGGTCCCCGCGGCGCCATCCGTGCTGGACTGACTCTTGCTTCGCGCATCGGTGAGCTGCGTCTGCGACGTCGAGGGCGTGGCCTGGGCAGAGCCCGAGGGCGAGTTGGAGGCGCCCAGTGAGGGTGATGCAGTGCCGGAGGTTGAGTCCTTCTTCTTAGATGACTTGCTATCCTTGTCCTTGCTGCGAGAGAGCTGTTCGGACTAGAAATGTTAGCTTCCGCGCATGGTGGGAGAGGGGCAGGCGGTATGGAAGAGATGGGGACTTACGACCCTTTGCCTGAAGCCCTTCATGACTGTCGACATGCGCGCAAGAGCACGTTAGGCGCTACGGAGGGCGTGCGGAGACGGGTGTCCGAGATGGAGGCTGGCCTCGAGGCGTCTGTCGGCAGGTCGCGACCCGATAGCGCCAATGGAGAGCAGGGTACTGGCGCACACAAGAGAGCTGAGCGACGAAGAAGCGGAGGGCTCAAGCCGACATGGAGGAGAGACGCGTGCGGTGATAGATGGTCGCTAGTGCAGCGTTCAGGATGAGAGACGGGGATCGAGGTAGCAGCTCGCAGGAGGGGGTCAGACGTGCAGCTAGGGCCCTGGCAACCACGTTGTGACGTACTGCGGCGGACGGGAGAGAGAGAAGTGCGCACTGAGGAGGCTAGCGAAGATGAGATCACGGGTAGGACGGTCGTCAATTGCCCAGGTGCCAGCTCAGTTCCAGACAACGTGATGGGAGCGGTTAGTCGAGTGGATGGCACTAGCCGTTCCGGTGCAGGCCCGTGCGTCACGACATCGGAAGAGCAGCTTCCCCAAAATATGGTGGTGAAGACGGTGCGGGGAGCGAGCATAGTAGAAGAAGGTGGGCAGGGATCCCTAGCTGCGGCCGACTACGTCTGTCAAGATCTGATTTATTGCTCTCAAAAAGGCCATAGCCAAATCCTTGTCTGCGGAGGGAGCTGCGACGCACCCTCCCATACGTCCCCCGGTAACATCACCACCATGAATAGCCATCGCACAGCCGCTACTCCAAGTGACGATAAACAGCTTGCGCCGTGGCTCACCATTCCCTCTCGCGCCATCTCCGTTGTCGAACATCCCTGTGTCATCAAGAACATCGACAAAGGCATTACCTCACTAGGCGGGCCTGCCAAACTGAGCAAGGTCAGCAGGAGAGCAAGGCACCTGCCGCGATAGGGGACTAACAACCCGATCAGGGCCTACGATCGAGGCTGGAAACCACGACCAACGCTGAGGGTGACGATGAGCTCAAGAAACTTATTTCTGTGTCCCTACGACCGGACGACCCGTTCGCCAAGCGTTTGCTTTCCACGCCAGTGAGGACCAACAACTTGCTGCTCAGGGTCACGGTTCCCAAGCGAACAGGACGCAAACGAAAGCGCGGCTCCTCGGGTCCCTTTCTCACCGAAGATGAGATTGAAGTCAACGGCAATGGAGTCGCAAGTAGCAGCAAGTCTACCAACAAGAACTATGTCGATGCGTGGACGATCTACAGGAGCATCCAGGACAACGCATCGGCATACATGGTCGCTCTTGCCGGTGTAATAGACGAGACACACCGATTCCGGAGTAAGTCGCATCATACTACCCTACGGCAGTACCGGCAGCTAACTTATCAGACATGCCGGACTTGCAGTACACAGCTTCCCATAACGATGCCATGGTGGGCCTTCGAGACCACGTCCTCTCCAAAAAGTGTATGTGTTATTTGAGCATGCTTCACACACGTCTAACACCCGTCCAGACAGCCAGTTGAAAAAGTACAATCTCAACACAGCGGCTGGCGCCGATCTTACAAAGAGCGTCGGTCCGTCCCCCGAGTTCCTCCAAATGCCTATCGCATTCAATTATCGGTAAGCTTGCGACTCCAATTGATCCAGCGCTTGCTTACCACCAGACAGCTTCCAGCAGAACCATTTCGTCAAGTATACCGATAAAGGCATTGTTAACCTGCAGAAGAGCATTGCCTACAACTCCTACACTATTGTCAAGCCTACGGATGCGGCTGTACCAACAGGACCCAAGCCAGGGCTACCAGCAGAACATTCACTAACACCATATGTGCAAGAGTTGGTTGCTAACATTAGAGCAGTGCTTGAGGAACGGCCCATCGTCACCCGACAGCTACTCTACAACAGACTCGGATGGGACAAGCGAACGAAACTGAGGCAAGCGGCTGTGTATTGTGGATTCTTCTTTGAGAGCGGGCCGTGGCGAGAGGCGCTCGTACGCTGGGGCGTCGACCCTCGCAAGGACCCCAAATATCGAAAGTATCAGACCGTCTCGTTCTTATCTTATCTCAAGACAGGCACTTCGAAGCACCGCGCGGTCTTCGACAAGCATGTTATGAAGCTAAGCCGGACGTCTCCGAAAGATTTGGAGACTGAGCATACTTTCGATGGCGTCAATGTTTCTCAGACGGGCAACCTCTTCCAGTTTTGCGACATCACCGACCCTCTGATAGCCAAGATTCTGGCTACGGAAGATATACGCACAACCTGCGCACCCACCTTCCAAGGATGGTATCATGTCGGAACGTGGGCCAAAGCAACCGTAATTCTGAAGGATAAGATGAACACGATTATCGGCAAGGAGCAACCGGATGACACCCTGTACCAGCGCATCATCGAATGGCCCGAGCTGTGGGACGACAAGGACATAGCAGCCCAGTACAAAGAAGAGGTCAACGATCGTCAAATACATCAGCAGAAGAAGAGGGAACATGAGGTAATGCACAATGTGCGCTGGGCCGCAAGAAGCCCGAGGTACGCCTTCGAGAAGATGGAAGCACTCGGCGAGCAGGAGCAACAGCCCCCCGAGGACAAGGAAACAGAGGATGTTGAAATTCCCGAAGATCTGACTGAAGAGCCGGTTACGGCAGATGCTATAATGCACGGAGGGATCGAGGATGCTGAGGACCACGAGGACGATCAGGGCGGTGAGGGAGATGGGAACGAAGAAGAAGGTGACGACTTGGAGGAAAGCTGGGAGGCCGACGACGATAGCGACGGCCCAGTCATGTTTGTACGTGGCGCATCGGAAGGACCCGCGCCGTTTGGTGGCTACTACAGGATATGATAGTGTTGCGGAGACATCGTACTAGGTCGTAACATGTGCGCGTATGCGCGCGGGCCTGGAGATTGAAGACACGGCAAAACACTATTACGAAGTACTGAATTCCTCCGGGCACAACCATAATTGGTCATCAAATTATTTTTCATGTTCGCCCGTACATAGGAGATTGCAGCTGGTAACTTGTGCACATCAGAGTAGAGGGAATACATGGACCTTTGCAGCATTTTGAGAAGTTGAACTATTAGCAAAAGTGTCGTGGAGACATCTAGGTTACTATAGAAGCTCAGGACTTTGGGATATGCATCGTGTTTTTTCCCGCGGTCATCATATGTGAAGAGAGAAGGTAGCGTCGTGCCCTATGTCGATTATCGCGTAGCAATGAGAGAGGTGCGCTGCATGCAGCAAGTGTCAGGCCCCACTTTTCCGTGCTTGGCTTGAGCGTATCACCTGAGCAATTCGTTTTCCATAACCTTACCCGAATCGCACCACCGACCACCCAACAACACAACGCTGGCTACGCACGCCCAGTAGCCCCTATAAACCCCCTCGCAGCTCCCCACCAGCTTGTTAAGACGCACAATGTCCTTTGTCCGCGCCACGTCGAAGGTCAGCCGAGTGGGCGTGCGAGTCCCGGCCTACCGAGCAACACCGGTTGCGTGGAGCCAGCGTGCTTTCTCCCAGTCGGCTATCCGGAAAAGCGAAGATGCGCACGCCGAAGAGACGTTTGAGGAGTTTACTGCCAGGTACGATGACTCCGCGGAGGGGCTGTAGGGTTGGAGAAGGGAAGGAGGTGCCCGCGAACGATGGGCAGCCATTGAGCCCCGTTGAGCTTGCTAGGAGCTGTAGCGCTGACTTGTGTATCTTCATACCAGATATGAGAAGGAGTTCGACAAGGTGAATGACGTGTTCGAGCTGCAGGTACGTTTGTTGCGCGTGCACCGGTGTCACCCGATACAGCGGGGACAAGGTGGTAAGGTGTTTTGAACAGGGCAATGAGCTGACAATGCATAGCGAAACCTGAACAATTGCTTCGCCTACGATCTCGTCCCCTCGCCTTCGGTTATCACTGCCGCTCTCCGCGCTGCCAGGCGTGTCAACGACTTCCCCTCTGCTGTCCGGGTCTTCGAGGGTACGTCTTCTGCCTACACCCCGCATGCACGCGTCCATGCGCTTTACGCAAACTAGCTGTGAAGAATTTCTGTTCGGATGTCCTGGGAATCGTGTTCGGCCAGTCAAAGCAGACCAATTACTAATCTACGTCACAGGTGTCAAATTCAAGGTTGAGAACAAGGGCCAATACGCAGAATACCTCCAGGAGCTCGAGCCGTTACGCGAGGAGCTCGGTATCCCGCTCAAGGAGGCCATGTTCCCCGATGAGAAGTAGACGGTGAAGCTGGCACGCCTGTGATTCCGCATTTCTCATGCCCCAGCATCCAAATACTATGGAGCGTTCATGCGCTCCCATGTAAATGCCAATATCTCAATTTCTTAACTAGACGAATGACGGAAGCGGAGGCGGGCTGTACAACTACGTGATATTTTCTTTGCAACGTTGTACGTGGGTGGCTAGAGTGTTAGAAGAGCGATATCTCGCTGTAGTAGATGTACAGATTTCTTGAATTCATGTCCGCCTGCTTGCCCACCGTGATGTACTATGAGGCCGACCACTGCGATGGAGATATAACGGAGCCGTGCAAACGCCGACGACGCTAGTGGCCCTCTCGCTGCACGGCCGTTACTGCCACCCAATCAGAGCGCATTCGGGCGCTTCAGGGTAAATGGCATGCCCATCGTTCTCGGCTCAGTGCTCTGCAGAGTCAAGTCGCGAACATATCCAGCACGTTGCTGGACGCGCCTTCCACCCACCACGAGCCCTCGTTTCCCCGTAACGATTGTAATGACTCTCCAGGCTGCGTAGCCTACACTTTCCTTTTCCAATTCAATATTCCGGACCCTGCCGTCGCTTACCAGCATTCCACCGGGCTGTCGAGACACCAAAAGCCAATGCGCCTGCCTTCAGCCATATCGGCCGCACGACAAACTGGACAGCTACCACATAGCACGGCGCCGCCTAAGAGGGCTCTGAAGAGGCGGAGCTGTAGCTACCAGCTGCACACCACATCGCCATGGCGACTCACAACTTCGAGGCCATGGCCTCTAGGCTGGACGACCCAAACTCTGGTACGGTGCACTCTGCACTTGCGATGGCTACTTGCACATGGCCGCGCATGCTACACCTAGAGGACGGGGGCTGACTGGCGCAGATCTCCGATCGAAGGGAACCCAGGCGATTGATATTCGGGACAACATCGAGAGCTACTGTCAAGGGCAGCAGTACAGCGCATTCTTGCACCACCTTGTGCCCGTCTTCCTGAAGATACTCGACGGCAACCCGGTCTTCATCTCGACGTCCCCCGAACAGGTGAGCGTACGACTGGCGACGTCCGTTCAGCCTGCTGACTTCCCCCACAGCGGATCCGGAACTGCGTCCTCGAGATCCTGCACCGACTGCCGATGAACCCGACCGAGGCACTCGAGCCCCACGCGCCGAAGATTGTGGACAAGCTTGTGAGCCTGGTGAGGCTGGAGAACGAGGACAATGCGGTGTTGTGCATGAAGACCATTATGGACTTCCAGCGACACCAGACCAAGGCGCTCGCGGACCGCGTGCAATCTTTTCTGGACCTCATCCAGGAGATGTTCGAGACGATGGAACAGGTTGTTCACGACACTTTCGACACGAACACGGTCGCACCAGCCTCGCAGGGCGTGCCCTCGACCCCGAACGCCCACCAGTACTCTCAGTCCCCGCGCCCGAGCTCTCCGGCAACCGCCCTCACGTCCGGCTCCGCAGGCGACATTGGCTCAGAACACCAGCAGACGCGCATGTTGCTGAAGGGCATGCAGTCGTTCAAGGTCCTTGCCGAATGTCCGATAATAGTAGTATCGCTGTTCCAGGCCTACCGGAACTGCGTGAACAAGAATGTGAAACTTTTTGTTCCGCTGATCAAGAACGTCCTCCTGCTCCAGGCGAAGCCGCAAGAGAGGGCGCATGAGGAGATGAAGGCCCAAGGCAAGATCTTTACTGGTGTCAGCAAGGAAATCCGCAATCGCGCGGCCTTCGGCGACTTCATCACAGCTCAAGTCAAGACCATGAGCTTCCTGGCCTATCTACTTAGGGTGTATGCAAACCAGCTCAATGATTTCCTACCGACTCTGCCAGACATCGTAGTGCGACTGCTCAAGGACTGTCCGCGGGAGAAATCCGGCGCGCGGAAAGAGCTTCTGGTGGCTATCCGGCATATCATCAACTTCAACTTCCGCAAAATATTTCTCAAGAAGATCGATGAGCTTCTGGATGAGCGCACGTTGATCGGCGACGGCCTCACCGTGTACGAGACTATGCGACCGCTGGCATACAGTATGCTTGCTGATCTGATCCATCATTTGCGAGACTCGCTCTCCAAGGAGCAGATTCGCCGGACCGTGGAGGTGTACACGAAGAACCTGCACGACTCGTTCCCAGGGACCAGTTTCCAAACCATGAGCGCGAAGCTCCTACTGAACATGGCCGAGTGCATTGCCAAACTGGAGCCGAAGGAAGATGCCCGATACTTCCTGATCATGATACTCAACGCTATAGGAGACAAGTTCGCAGCCATGAACCGTCAGTATCACAACGCAGTGAAACTCTCGGCCCAGTATAGCCAGCCATCTATTGACGCAGTAGACGAGAACCACATGGCAGTCCAAGAGAGCCCTCCGGACTGGGACGAGATCGACATTTTCAACGCAACGCCCATCAAGACATCGAATCCGCGAGACCGGAGCTCTGACCCAATTGCCGACAACAAGTTTTTGTTTAAGAATCTGCTGCATGGACTCAAGAACCTCTTCTACCAACTGCGAGCGTGCAATCCGGCTAAGATCAAAGACGAGATCGATCCAGCCAATGCGTCGGCCAACTGGCATGAGGTGTCTTTTGGCTACAATGCGGAAGAGGTGGAAGTCCTCATCAAGCTTTTCCGCGAAGGCGCGAAAGTCTTCCGCTACTACGGCACCGACAAAGCCCCTGAGACGCAGGGCCTGTCAGCAGGAGATTTCATGGGCAATCAGCACATGATGTCGAGCGGCAAGGAAGAGAAGGACCTACTGGAGACGTTCGCGACCGTCTTCCATCACATTGACCCGGCTACCTTTCACGAAGTGTTTTCATCCGAGATACCCCATTTGTACGATATGATGTTTGATCACCCTGCGTTACTCCACGTACCGCAATTCCTTCTCGCTTCAGAAGCGACATCGCCAAGCTTTTCCGGCATGTTGTTGCAGTTTCTCATGGACCGGATCGAAGAGGTCGGTACCGCGGATGTGAAGAAGTCATCCATCTTGCTCCGGCTCTTCAAGCTGTCCTTCATGGCCGTCACCCTCTTCTCGGCGCAGAACGAACAAGTGCTGTTACCGCACGTCAGCAAGATCATTACGAAATCGATTCAGCTGTCAACAACAGCTGAGGAGCCAATGAACTACTTCCTTCTGCTCAGGTCGCTGTTCCGTAGCATCGGCGGCGGCAGGTTCGAGCATCTCTACAAGGAGATCCTTCCCCTCCTTGAGATGCTCCTGGACGTGCTCAACAATCTCCTTCTCACAGCACGCAGGCCTGCCGAGCGGGACCTATTCGTTGAACTGTCTCTTACAGTGCCGGCGCGGTTGAGTAATCTTCTGCCGCACCTCAGCTACCTCATGAGGCCCTTGGTTGTGGCTTTGCGAGCTGGATCTGATCTAGTCGGTCAGGGTTTACGTACTCTGGAGCTCTGCGTCGACAACCTCACCGCAGACTACCTGGATCCAATCATGGCGCCAGTCATTGATGAACTGATGGCTGCTCTGTGGGAGCATCTCAAACCAAACCCATACAACCACTTCCATGCTCATACAACGATGCGCATCCTCGGCAAGCTCGGGGGCCGCAATCGCAAATTCATCACTGGCCCGCCGGAGCTGGACTTCAAGCCTTACTCTGATGACCAATCATCTATCGACATCCGGCTCATCGGCTCTGCGAAGGATCGCGCATTCCCGGCAGCAATCGGCATCGATACCGCCATCGCCAAACTTCAAGAGATCCCGAAGACGCCAGCGGCTAAAAAGTCAGATACATTCCATAAGCAGCAGGCTTTGCGTCTTATCACAGCCCACACTAAACTGTTGGTTGGCTTTGACAGTTTGCCAGAGGACTTTGCTCAGCTTGTACGCCTCCAGGCGAATGATCTGTGCGCCAAGAAGTTCGATGTTGGTTTCGACATCCTCATTGCCTCTGAACGAGAGAAGTCCGTCTCCAAGAAAAACGTTGAGCAAGACACTTTGAAGAAGCTGTTGAAGGCATGCATCTTCGCAGTCTCAATACCGGACCTGAAGCCAGATGCAGAGACTCTAGTGAGCAACCTAGCGAAACACTTCACTCTTCTAGAGCTCGGAACGCAGTTCGCTACACTCAAGCATAAGAGCAAACCCTTTGATGTACATTCAGGTGAGGGTCCCGTTGTGATCGAGAGCGATGTCGTATCGGAGGCCCTTGGCGAATCGCTTTCTTCAGAGCACGGCGCAGTGCGCGACGCCGCTGAGCAAGCTATCTTGACGATGCGGGACGCCGTCAAAGTAATATTCGGGAACGATGGCTCGCTTGACAAATTCGCATTCTTCAATGAGCTATCCAATGTCTTCTGCCACAACTGCCACGCCGACGACTGGTTTATGAAATCGGGTGGCACTCGAGGCATTGAGATCATGATCAAACAACTGGGGCTCCCGCAGTCATGGATGATAGCTCACCACTTCAAGCTCATTCAGGCTCTGAACTTCGTCATGAAAGATATGCCCATCGACCTCGACTCGAAGACTCGCATCCAGGCGGAGGGACTCATCGAAGATCTCATCAAGCGATGTCACAAGAAGACGACAAAGGAAGAGTTTGAGAAGGGTAACAACATCACCCTGAAATTGTGTGGACAGCTTGTTGGTGATCTCTCTCACATGAACAAAAGTGTGCGTGAGGCAACGCAAAAGGCTTTCCACGTCTTGGCAGAGGTCACAGGGCTAAGCGTTAGCGAGCTCATCACACCTGTCAAGGATAGACTCATTGTGCCGATATGGACGAAACCCCTTCGAGCCCTGCCGTTTGGCATTCAGATTGCCTACATCGATGCTATCACCTTCTGTCTCCAGCTCAAGAGTAACATCCTAGAGTTCAACGACCAGCTCACGAGGCTGCTTATGGAGTCGCTGGCATTGGCAGATGCGGAGGATGAAGGTCTCGCTAGCAAACCTTTCGAGCAGCGGAATGCGGAGCACATCATCAATCTGCGTGTTGCCTGCATCCGCCTTCTCTCTACCGCCCAAAGTTTCCCGGAGTTCAGCACTACCCCACCGAATCAGACCTTCCTCCGCATTATTGCAGTCTTTTTCAAATGCCTCTACTCCAAGTCTCCGGAAGTCATCGATGCAGCCAACATTGGCTTGTCGGGCGTTATCTCGGCGACCAACAAGCTACCCAAGGATGTTCTCCAGAGCGGTCTTCGCCCAATTCTAGTGAACCTTCAGGACCCGCGAAAGCTCTCAGTTGAGAATCTTGACGGCCTGGCGCGTTTGCTGAAACTGCTCACGAACTACTTCAAGGTTGAGATCGGCACTCGTTTACTGGACCACTTAAAGAGCATTGCGGACCAGAACAGCTTGCAGAAGATCTCGTTTACCATGATCGAGCAGAACCCCAAGATGAAGATTGTGACTGGTATCTTCAACATCTTCCATCTACTTCCTACGGCGGCTTCTACGTTTCTCAAGCAGATTATCGAGAAGGTCATCGAACTTGAGACTGCCCTCAGAAGGACGCGTTACAGCCCGTTCCGAGAGCCATTGATCAAGTACCTCTGTATGTACCCAAAGGAAGCCTGGGACTACTTCGCCCCAAATCTCAAGGATCAGACTCAGGGACGATTCTTCGCCCAGCTACTCGAAAACCCAGCCAGCACGATACTGCGAAAGCAAGTTATGAACGATGTTCCTGGCTTCCTGAACGCGATCAACCCCGAAGGTACCGACAAGGAGAAGTGCCAGGCACAACTCAATGGCATACACATTGCCTTTGCTCTGAGCCGCTCTGAGGAGACGAGCCAGTGGCTTCTTTCAAACGATGGCTTGCGGAAAGGTCTCTTCGAGGCTGCCAAGTCATTAGAGAGGAAGCTGCGGGTGAACAGCATCGACCCTGAGATGCGTCTAGCGACGGAACAAGCCGGCGATCAGATTATGATCATCTTCACCACGTACCTTAAGCACGAGCCAAGTAGCCTGGACTTCTTCTTCGAGCTTATCGATGCTATCACATCTGAGGAGTTGAAGGCTTCGCCGCAGTTGTTCGACTTTATCTATGAAGAGATCATTTCTAGCGAATCTGTCGATTACTGGAAGACCCTTGTGAACAAGTGCATCGATTTGTACACTTCCCGCAACTCCTCACAGAAGACAAAAACCTTCATCTTCCGGTACATTGTCAATCCCATCTTCGCCATGGATGTCAAGCGCAATTGGGACAGCCTGTTCGACCAGAAGTCAAAGGGCACCAAGTTGATGGATAAGAGCATGACTGAGACGATTCACAACCGGCTCTGGAAACCACAGTCTCTGACCGATACGTCGGAGGAGACTGCTCAGCTTGGTGTCGATCACTCCCGGATGGAGCTTCTCCAGCTTACCACACTGCTTCTCAAGCATTACTCGGGGATGATACAGGAGGCTCGTAAAGATGTCATCAAGTTCGCATGGAACTACATCAAGCTTGAAGACATTATCAACAAGTACGCAGCCTACGTGCTCATCGCATTCTTTATTGCTGTATTCGACACTCCCATGAAGATCGCCATCCAGGTCTACCAGGCCCTGCTCAAAGCGCACCAGAACGAAGGTCGTTCACTGGTTATGCAGGCACTCGAGCTCATGGCTCCAGTGTTGAAGAAGCGCATGGGTGGCGGTGATCCCAAAATGCCTCGCTGGATTCAGTACCCACGTAAGGTCCTGTCTGAGGAGAGCTCTAACTTGCAGCAACTCATGAGCATCTTCAACTTTGTGGTTCGACATCCGGATCTTTTCTATGAAGGCAGAGAACATCTGTCTTCCATCATCATTACCGCGTTGTCCAAGATCGCGCAGCCTCCGAATCCGTCAACTGATGCGAAGAAGCTCGCATTAAACCTGGTCAGCCTTATCAGAACCTGGGAGGAACGCACAGCAATTGAGGCTACTGGCGCTATTGAGCGGACTTCAGAATCGCCACAAGCGCTCAAGAGGCGGGCGGATGGATCAGTCGTGGTCCAAGGTCCGTTGCCAAAAGGTTTCGTTGCTGGAGCTGGCATTCGGATGGTACTAATCAAGTATCTCGTTCAGTTCATCGCTTACTTGCCAGAGCGCTTTCCCGTGGCCTCGCCCAAACCTCAGGATGCGACTGCAGTCATCACCAACACACCGCAACCTGCTGAAATCTGCCGCAAGGCCGTCCAACTACTGCATGATCTTCTTTCACCGCGCCTGTGGAACGATCTGGACCTGGATATCATGCTTACCAAGAAGATCGAGGAGATTCTTCTGGCCGAGATGAAGCAGGAGGACAAAGCAGATATGTTCAATACGCGGATGATCAACACGCTGCAGATCGTGAAAGTCATCGTCAACGTCAAGTCCGACGACTGGGTACTCCAGCGCATCCCGCAGTTTCAGAAGATCCTGGAGAAGCCGATTCGATCCGAGAACGCCGATGTTCAGGCAAGCCTCCATGCGACAGACGAGTCTGATGATGGTACGATGAAGCTTAAGTCTATCCTCAAGCGCATCTTGGAGGTAATGCCGGAGCCTGTTACGGATGATGAGGGCAACACGGAAGAATCGCAATCAACGGAGTTCGTCAACTTCCTCGGTGCTGTTGCCACAGAAGCCCTTTCGAACGGCTCATATGTCTGCGCCATCAACATCCTATGGACACTATGCCAGAAGCGGCCAGAGGAGATTGATCAGCATATCGCGCAGGTCATGAAGGCGTTCCAGGGCAAGATGGCAAAGGATCATCTTGCTGGGCACAGTAGTATTCCAGGGCAGCCCGTGCCACTTGCTGTGCGCCCTGAAGGTACCACTGCGCCTCTCGACCCACGTGAGATCGAGATCCAGACTGATCTCGTGCTCAAGACGGTCGATATCCTCGCTGCGCGGATGAACGAGCTTGGTGAACACCGCAGACCGTATCTTAGCGTTCTCGCATCGCTCGTTGAGCGATCACAGACTAACTCTGTCTGCATGAAGGTGCTGGACTTGGTAGAAGAATGGATCTTCCACTCGACTGAGCCTGTGCCTACACTGAAGGAGAAAACAGCAGTGCTAAGCAAGATGCTGCTCTTCGAACACCGACAAGACACCTCACTTCTCACACGCTTCCTGGACCTGGTTATCCGGATTTACGAAGACCCCAAGATCACCAGGAGCGAGCTTACTGTGCGCATGGAGCACGCATTCTTGATAGGCACAAGGGCGCAGGATGTTGAGATGCGCAATCGCTACATGACAATATTCGACAAGAGTTTGAGTCGTACTGCGGCTAGTCGCCTCAGCTACGTCCTCGCATCTCAGAACTGGGACACGCTTTCCGACAGCTACTGGCTGAGTCAGGTTATTCACCTGATGTTTGGTTCAGTCGAGATGAACACACCTGCGCAGTTGCATTCCGAGGACTTTCGACTCATGCAGCCAACGTCTCTCTTTGGGTCATACAGCAAAGACTCGAGAATCACGGACGTCATGGTCGATGACGAATTGGAGAACCTCATCAATGGTCATCGTCGCTTCTGCAGTCAGTTGGCCGACGTAAAGATAAAGGATATTTTTGAACCGCTCGGACATCTGCAACACACCGATAGCAATCTTGCTCACGACATCTGGATCGCTTTCTTCCCGTTGGCCTGGACTGCGCTCACGAAAGACGACCAGAGCGATTTGGAGAAGGGAATGGCAGCGCTACTCACAAAGGACTATCACTCGCGCCAACTCGACAAGCGACCTAATTGCGTCGCGACCATGCTCGATGCCATTGTACATGCTCGGCCGCGTGTCAAATTCCCGCCTCATATCATGAAGTACCTGGCCCAGACGTACAACGCTTGGTACACTGCGGCCGTGTATATGGAAGACTCTGCCATATCGCCGGTTGTCGACGTCGAAAAGCTGCGGGAGAGCAACCTTGATGCCCTCCTGGAGATCTACAGCGGTTTGCAAGAAGATGACCTATTCTATGGAACATGGCGTCGACGCTGCCAGTTCATCGAGAGTAACGCCGCCTTATCCTACGAGCAGTGTGGTATATGGGACAAGGCACAGCAGATGTACGAGGCTGCGCAGATCAAGGCTCGCACTTCTGTACTGCCCTTCAGTACCGGCGAGTACATGCTTTGGGAGGATCATTGGGTTATCTGCGCGCAGAAGCTGCAGCAGTGGGAGATCTTGAGTGACTTCGCCAAACACGAGAACTTCAATGATCTTTACCTGGAATCCACGTGGAGAGTCTTCGATGCTTGGCAGAACGCTGACACGCGCGAGCAGCTTGATGCTACCATCAAGGCTGTTAGCGATGCACCGACGCCTCGACGAGTCTTCTTCCAGACTTTCATGTCTTTGCTCAAACTTCATAGTAAGCAGGAGTCTCAGGCGGAGTTCCACCGACTATGCGACGAGTCCATCCAGTTGTCTATTAGGAAGTGGCACCAGCTACCTCGACGCATCACTCAGGCACACATCCCGTTGTTGCAACACTTCCAGCAACTGGTCGAGTTGCATGATGCCAGTGTTATCTGCCAGAGTCTCGCCCTGACCACACAAGTCAACCTCGATGTCAAGTCCCAGGAGCTCAAGCTACTCCTAAGCACCTGGCGTGACCGTCTACCCAACTTTTGGGATGACATCAACGCATGGCAAGATCTTGTCACCTGGCGCCAGCATATCTTCCAACTGATCAACGGTGTTTATCTGAACCTCCTTCCTCCCAACCAGAACAACACTAGCGGCAACTCCTTTGCGTACCGAGGCTACCATGAGACTGCCTGGATCATTAATCGATTCGCACACGTCGCGCGCAAACACAACCTTCCGGAGGTGTGCATCAACCAGCTTGGTCGCATCTACACCCTCCCCAACATTGAGATCCAAGAAGCCTTCCTGAAGTTACGTGAACAGGCAAAGTGTCACTACCAGATCAAAGCCGATCTCAACAGCGGATTGGATGTCATCAACAATACCAACCTCAACTACTTTGGTCCGCAACAAAAGGCAGAGTTCTACACACTCAAGGGCATGTTCTTAGCCAAGCTGGGTCAGAAGAATGAAGCAGGCGAGGCCTTTGGCACCGCATTGTACTTCGATATCAAGCTGCCGAAGGCATGGGCAGAGTGGGGCCGGTACAACGATATGCTGTTTAAAGAGGAGCCGCAGAATCTGGAGCGTGCTGAGGCGGCGCTTAGCTGCTACCTCGAAGCAGCGAGTCAATTCAAGAATGCAAAGTCAAGGAAGCTTCTGGGACGCGTGCTGTGGTTGCTCAGCTTGGATAACCCGGAGCGCAAGTTGGCGGAAAAGTTTGAGGAGTTCAAGGGTGATACACCGGCGTGGTATTGGATTACGTACATTCCGCAATTGCTTAATAGTCTTGCGCGGCAGGAAGCGCCGATCGCGAGATCGATTCTGGGCAAACTCGCAAAGACATACCCGCAAGCGCTCTATTGCCATCTCCGGACAACACGCGAGGATATGGTTGTGCTCAAGAAAGCCCATGAGCAGAAAGAGGCGAAAGAGAAGGCAGCAAAGGCGAAATTGCAACAAGGTCAAGTTTCGCCAGCGCTGAAGCAGGGCTCTCCAGACGCTATATCCGGCTCGAGCGGCAGTCGACCAACAACCGCAACTGGCGACAATAAGCTTGCTGCAAATGGCACGCCGAATGGAATAATCAAGGGAGAGGGTGCACCGCAGGGTAGCCCGAGTGCCAACGGCGCACCCGCTACTGGCGACACCCCCCCAGCACCGAAGCAACCATGGGACCACGTGGAGGAAATTAGTGCGATTCTTAAGACGGCATTCCCTCTCCTCGCTCTATCCATGGAGACGATGCTAGACCAGATCCAGAAGAACTTCAAGTGCCCTCCCGACGAAGATGCCTACAGGCTTATTGTGGCTTTGCTAAACGACGGCCTGTCATATGTGGGCAAGCAGCCCCAGCTATATGCCCGCGAAATCAGGTTGCCCGCGTCTACTGAGGCAAACATAACACGTTTCGCCGAGTCTGTCCTGCCACCGCATATTCGCAAGGCGTTTGAGAAGGACTTCGTTACCAACAAGCCGACTATGTATGAGTACATTCAGAAGTTGCGCACGTGGAGGAATCGTTTTGAGGAGAGGCTGGACCGCAGGAAGCTCTCTGTTCCGCTCGAGTCTTACACCCATCAGCTCAGCGAGTTCCGTTTCCTCAAGTTCGATGATGTGGAAGTACCTGGACAGTATCTGCAGCATCGCGACAAGAACTCGGACTTTGTGCGCATCGAGCGTTTCCTTCCCGACGTTGAGCTGGTGCGTGGTGTAGGAATTTGTCATAGGCGACTTAAGATCCGCGGCCACGATGGAAGTGTACATCCCTTCGCCATTCAGTTCCCAGCTGCTAGAAACTCTAGGCGAGAAGAACGCATCCTGCAGCTGTTCCGCATCTTCAATGGCGTCTTGGCGAAGCGGAAAGAGAGCCGTCGGCGAAATCTCCAGTTCCATCTCCCGCTCATGATCCCGATCACGCCGAGCGTGCGCATGGTTCAAGACGATTCGTCATACATCAGCATGCAAGGCATTTACGAGGATTACTGCCGTAAGAACGGCATCAACAAGGACGAACCAGTGCTGTTTAGCATCGAGAAACTACGTGCACTGCAGCCTGTAAGTTACACCCTAACTACCCACATCACCAAAAGCCAGTACCTAACAAAGCCCCAACAGAAGAATGCAGACCACGTGAACAGCATCAAGCTCGAAACCTTCGCCGCCGTCCAAGAGAAATACGTGCCTCCAACAGTCATCCAAGACTACTTCCGTGCCACCTTCCCCACGTTCGAGGATTTCTGGCTGTTCCGCCGCACATTCAGTTACCAATTAGCTGCGCTCACGTTCATGACATACGTCTTGCATATGAACACGCGGTTCCCGCAGAAGATCAGCGTCAGCCGTTCCTCGGGCCGCATCTGGGGTTCCGAACTCATTCCTTCCATGGCAGTTGGCAAACCCATGCTCCACAACAACGAGCAAGTGCCCTTCCGCTTGACGCCCAACCTCCAAACCATCATGGGCCCCCTCAATCTCGAGGGTATCTTCGCACCCGCTGTCATGACGGTAGCTCGCTGTTTGATCGAGCCCGAGGGTGAGTTGGAGATGCAGCTCAGTATCTTCATGCGCGATGAGATGAATCACTGGTTTACGACACAGCACAAAACTCATCAGCTTACGCCCGAGGTGCTGCGGGAGAGCGTGCAGAGTAACAGCGATATGGTGGTTAAGCGCGCCAGTTCGATGGGTAGTTTGCCGACGGGCGCGAATTTGCCGGCTAATCAGACGGTCGTGGACCTTGTGGCTGCGGCGGTGCATCCGGGGAAGTTGAGTCAGATGGATCCTCTTTGGATGGCATATCTGTAAGCGGTCTTAGGTGTTCGGTGAAGGAAATAGGGAGGAGAAGAGGGGGTAAGGAGTTGAGGGATCTTGTATGGAGTATGCGTGGGTGGTTGTTTACGGTCTGGTCTTGGGGGCGTTTGCTTGGAGTTCTTGTTTAGAGCATTTACACCGCATGTCGCTCATGGGAATGTTGACTTGTGCGTTCTGTGGTCGGTTCTGTATGTCTTATATTTTAATCGAGGCATGTTAGCCACCGATGCAGGGTGATATCAACTCACTTTGACTGAACCATCCAACCCAGCCTGAGGGCCACGAAGCCCCGAAAGCAAACCCCGAACCCGCAAACATGGACAAGCACTTATGTTTTCACTTCCAACGATTAAGCATGTGGAAGCCATACTCAAGAACTTTCGAATGATGATTTAATCGTTCTGAGCCTAGTGAGGGTCAGTACACTATATAACCAACTACGGGCAGTACTTTCACAATATTTCAAGCTCTCACTGCTTGCAGCGGATATGAGTCTTCACTGCTTGCAGACCGGATAAACTTTCACTACCTACAGGCGTCATGAGCTTTCACAGCGCAGAGACGTCCTTTCACTTTTGCAGTCTCCAGTCCACACGACACGATCTCTTCCCCGTACAGTTGCAGAACCTTCAGTGCATATAAACAACGATCGCCCTTCTTCTTCAGCTCCTCTCTTCCCATACACCCACCACTTGCACTCAACAACAACCAGAACAACGTTCGACTCACTAGACACTTAGTGAAAAAGAAACACCACCGCTTTTCTCACGTTCACCCACCGTTCCGGCCAAGACTTCTACAAGCACCGGCTCGCCATACTCGCAGCTCCCAAGGTACATGAACCTCTCTTTCTTCTCCATAGGCTTCTCCCTTCTCATCCACACACACAACCGGACACGATGGCAACCTGCGCCCCAGCTCATAAAAATATCCGGACACAAGCTCCTAGCCACCATACCCCCACCTACCTAGACAATCAACATATACGTTACCAGTGCATCTCGCTCGGGCAACTCCGGCAACCCTCACGCCTCGGCACTAAACCCCATGGTCATGGGTGGCGTGGGTATCCAATCCCCCATGCCACATGGTCCCGTCCCAGGCATGTACGGTCCACCGGGCACGCGAAACCTGTACGGTGACACTGACCCGCAGTTCGCGCCACCGCCTCGGGCGACCCCAAGTAGACGGTAGAGGGGCGGACATGCTCGGGAAAATGGCGGACGTGTTCAGGGGGATGTTCGGCAGCCCGGTCCACGGCAAGCTCAGTAGACTGACTACGGATATCAGAACCCAGGAGCACGCCGAACCGCTTCTGAACCACGCGAAGAGATGGTCACTTTGGTGGATGGTAGACGCGTCGCAACTGCTCCGTACCGAGAACTGATACGACGATTACAGCAGCAACGGAATGAATCGTCCTCGTACGCTCAGCAGTCACCATACAGCCAGCCTCAGCCTGGATGGGAGACGGACGACAACTACTCTCCTCCCGCTTCGTATGAGCAGACCCAAGAAGTCTACCAACCTCCTCACTCCGGCCGCCATCCTCCACGTGGCCCGCCAGCGTTTGACGATGATGAGGATGATTGGTTTAGCGGTGACATGGGGTATGAACGGTGATGATGGCTTCTGTGACATGGAGCAAGCCTGGAATGACATGCAGGGTCGAACGGGCCAGATGTTCAGTGGTTCAGGCTTCCCTAGCATAGGCGGAGGACGGTATGGGCGTCGTGATGGCGGCGATGGTCGGAGAAGTTTCGGAGGCGAATTTCCTCCATAATGAGATCCTTGGAGTTTTGCTTAGTTCACGGACGTCGTTTTGATTTTCTTTATTCCCAGGTCATCTTCCCGACCAGGATCGCGGTGTATACTTGCGTTTCTGGGTTGGTTCGCTTCCTGGCGAGGTTGTATTGTCATAACGATGGAGTAATCCGACTCCCTCGGAAAATACAAAAGCCGCATGTCACCCCTCACCGTACACTGCAAAGTTGTGATCTCAACACGCGTTTTCTACTCGACATTCGCGTCGTTTCCTCATCGTAATACACTGCGTATGTGATATGTATGAAGAATCGTTGACTTGCCCCTCATGTGAATGGTGTGGTTACGGTATTGGGTGTGGTCCAGTAATACGGTGGAGGCGAATGTGTCAACCATGGCACCTCCATACCAAACCTTGGGTACCCAACTGAGAAGATTTGAGTATCAATTTTCGGGCTCAACAACTTACATCTGTACTATTCCAACTTCATCACGCACAGCTCACGAAAACACCACCATCCAGGGCGCTGCTACAGGAGTCCACGCACAACAGCGAAGACGCGTGATCATGGACGTCAACCAGACAAACATGCCGGCAGCTCGTCGTCGAGCCTCAGCCACTACTTTTGAACCTCGGCAGCAATCCCCCGAATCCGAACTTTCGAGGTATCGCCTCGTAAAAACATGTTACCCCGAAAACGACGTCAGACGCATCACAGAATCAATGGCAACCTTCGAATGCCCCATTTGCCTCGAGGACGCTGTGCCGAATCCAGCCCTCACGCCATGCGGCCACCTTCTCTGCTGGGAATGTCTCCAGAGACTCGAGAAGCAGGGCAAGGATAAGATAACAATCACATGCCCGGTGTGTCGGGACTGCTTGCATGTGCACACGTGCTGGAAAGCCTTCTGCTACGTGTTTGCTCCGGAGACGCTGGATGTCGACGAAAGGACTGCGATCGCTATGAATGTGAAGGAAAGCGGAGGGGTGTGGACGGTGGGTGTTCAGACTGGGGCGGAATGTAACAAGTGGCTTGGGTGGGTCAATGATGATGTGGGCAGTGAGGGGTTCTGATGAGGGTGAGGACGAGACCGAGGAGAACTCAGATGGGTCTGAATATGGGGGGAAATAACAATGACAATGACGACGACAGGGGATATGGTAGCGATGGCGTAGTAGCGGACGAAGAAGCGTCTTTCCAACTCTCTTCATCGTATTAGTGAACGGCTCTTCGGGTCGCGAGACGGGGGTTATTGATGATAGAAAAGTGTTCAGGATATCCGTGTCCAAGTGAGATCTGATCACGTGTCGTGTTTGATGAAGGCTTCGAAACTTCGCTTGGTTGTTCAGTGAGGTCTGAGGGTGGAGCCGTCGCTAGTCGGGTTTCGGGTGGAGATGCCTGTCACGCGGCCAAGGGCCGATACGCCGTCACCACCGAGCGCGTTGAACTTTGGCCGGACACGGCATTGAAGCTGGCGCTGGACAACGACTCCGACTAAACCCACGCCTTGGCCTTGGCCTTCTCCTTACGACTGACGCAAAGACGCCGCTGTCATCTGATTCTTACACAACATGCGATAAACCCGGGCGCCGTGTTCCCCCATGCCTCGGCCACCGTCACACGCCCGACTTGCGCCACCATCATGTCCTCGCCCGATACCTCGCGGAGGTCCACGGAGAGCTTCGAGTTCCTGTCGCCCAACCCTCCGCAGGGCGCCTTCCCCTTCCCAACATCGCAGCATGACTGGACAAACAGGCCCAGCTCCACCGGCGGGCGCTACAAGCCACGTCGCGCGTCAACGGCCAGCTCGATACACTCGGTCGGCGGGTCGCTGGACAGCGGCTTCAAGAGCAGCATGGGCGCGGTGAGGGAGCAGGCCAACAATGCCATCTCAACCCTCCTCACTCCGCCGATCATGAGGACCGGCATGGTCCCGCACACAACCGTCTCAGCAACCGCCGGCCACCGACCACCGTCTACCAAAGATATCCCCCCCGTAACCCTCACCAACATCGCTCACATCCAACCGACTGCCTTTAACCCCTATCTCGAGCAGGTCGGCAACCTCTATGAGGCCTTCCAACGCGCAAAGGCCGAGGCCGAGGCCGAGTCTGCGCCAACACCGAACTTGTCCCCTAATGGCGCGCCGAAGCCGAAACGGCGAATGAGCGGATCGAAGCGCGCCCTGCCTGCTGTCACGCCACTTTCTACCATACCCCACGTCTACTTTGACGAGAACTTCCACCTCGAGAACCCGCGAACCTTTGACATTGTGAGCGAGAGATCGGACGTGGTCAGGCCTGTGCGGACAACGAGCAGTGATGATTTTGGCGCGAACACATCTCTGGATGCGCCCCAACCAACGGGGAGGAAAGCGCTGGCAACGAACGCCATACTGCAGGAGAAGCTGTCATGGTACATGGACACGGTCGAGGTGCACTTGATCTCGGCTATTTCTACCGCTTCGACATCTTTCTTTGCCGCGCTCGGATCCCTGCGTGAACTCCAGACGGAGGCTTCGGAGTCGGTCGCGAGGATAAAAGGGCTTAGGGAAGACCTAAAACGGCTGGACGAGCAGATGGCAATCGGGGGCTTGAAGGTCGTGGAGATGAAGAGGCGGAGAGAGAACCTGAGGAAGCTGACGGACGCGGTCGATCAGCTGCAGGCCGTCATTGTTGGCCTTTCACATTGCGACGAAGCAGTCGTCGACGGTGAATTAGAAACTGCCATGACTCGGATAGAAATCATAGAGCGCTTGATAACCGGCGCCCTGGACTCAGCAGATGCCCACACTGCTTCCTGGTTGCACTCGCGAATACCGCCGCAATTGATCGACCTTCGACATTTGAGGGCGCTGGACGGCGTCTTCGAGGGCATCACTGAGCTGAAGTTCCGTGTAGGAAGAGGGTTCGAGGTGCACTTTGTGGACACTCTGCTCACAGATCTACGCGAACACGTCAAGCGAGTACCGAGTCATGATACCTTGGAGAGATGGGTGGCCGCATCACAGAAAGCGCGAGGAAACCATCAAATAGGAAAATCCACCTTGCCCGCCTACATGATAACAGGCGAGCCGCTGCGGTCGGAATTACGAGCTAGCTTGCACGGCCTGAGCGGCGCCCAGTTTACAAACCAAGCAAGCGCCACCTTCAGAGAAGCAATCATCAAAGAGATGAAGGTGTTCATTCGGAGGTATCTTCCTAGCTCAACAGACGACGATACAGAGTCCATGGCGTCTGTCTCTACCAGAGGCAGTCGAGGCAACAGTCAGCAGGACAAGAACTCGATTCTTGCGCGGAATCTGCGGGCAATGGATCCTGCAGATGCCGAAGACTTCTTTACCAACATCTTCACTAACATTGGCGAAGCACTGCGTCGACTCAGCACGCAGGTCAAAGTGCTGCTCGACGTGACTAGTGGGGTTACCACGCCTCCAGCATCTGCAGGCGGGTTGCGGTCACCACCAAGAAGTCCATATATGCACAGCATCGACAGCTATATCGGCAATGGTGTAGTTGCACCAGCTTCGAACGACCTGCAGATGGAGCTGATGCAAGCTCTGGATATGTCGAGCCTCCTTGGCCAGGCTGTCGATGCGGCGCAAACGCAAATCACCAAGCTTCTCAAAGTACGCTCTGAGGCCACCGCAAGTCTCCCTCTAGAGCGATTCTTGCGGTATTTCAACATGTGCCGTCTATTTGCCGACGAATGCGAGGCTGTTTCTGGGCGCTCCGGCGCAGCTTTAAAGGGCATCGTCAACACTCACATCAACGACTTCGTTTCCAAATTTGGAGACTTTGAGAAGCAGGAGCTTGCGAAAGCTATGGACTCGGATCGCTGGGAACCGAAAGACTTCGATGCGGGAGACACTGAAGTCCTAGCACGGGTATTGAGAGGCATGGAAAGCGACCCTCCAAGCTGGGCGGAGACGGGCGATGTTCTCCGCGAGATCAAAGAGCCGACTACCAACGGCACAACGAACGGTACTTCGGAAGAAAAGCCTAAAGAGAAAGGCAAGAATACCATACCTGCAATCGTGGACGAAGAAAAGTACACCATTTCGCAATCATCAACCGTCGTTCTACGCGGCATAGAGCGCTTCGAAATCCTCCTCTCCGCCATCCCGAACATAACATCCGACGTCTCCTCCTCCCTTTGCGACTACATCAAACTCTGTAACTCGCGCCTCTGCCAACTGATACTCGGCGCCGGCGCCATGCACTCCGCGGGCCTAAAAAACATCAACACCAAGCACCTCGCCATCGCCTCGCAAACTCTCTCCTTCCTCATCGCCATCCTGCCTTACATCCGCGAATGCGCACGCCGCCGCATCACCAGCGCCACGAATAAATCCGCCATTAGCGAGTTCGACAACGTTAAGCGTCTTCTGTATGATCAGCAAAATCAGATCCATGAGAAGCTTACGGATATTTTGTCTGGGCGGGCGACGGTGCATATGCGCAGTCTCAAGAAGGTGGAGTGGGATACTGAGGCGGAGGTTGGGAGGGATGTTAGCGCTAGCATGGAGAGCTTGACGAAAGACACTGTGACTATGCACAAAGTTATTAACAAGTACCTGAGCGATATACAGGTCCGGATGATCATGGGCCCGGTTTTTGAGAGCTATAGGGAGCAGGTTGGCAAGGTTATTGTCGAGGCGGCGGTGAACACGCCGGAGGGTAAAGCGAGGTACGTTGATTATACCTTATCTTACAGAAACTACAGGCTAACATATGTAGACTGCTGCGTGAAACCAAACTCTTCGACACGAAACTCGGACCGATCGATGGCGCTGGGAATGTTGGGGCGTATCTCATCGGCCTGGTGGTGAGCAAAACGGTTGCGCAACCTAAGGCGGAGCCGAAGCAGGAGCCCGAACCTAAGAAGAGCGAAGAGAAGGTCGACAAGGTCGAAACGCAGCCCGAGAAGCCCAGCACAGATACGACATGAGAGTCTTGCCATCCACAAGGGCATCGTGTCTGGCCAGCACATCGATCACGTATCAAGACATGCGTCACGCAGCGCAGACAAAAATCACACATGTTGGTTTGTCCGCTCTGCCAAACCTTCCGCCATACGAACAAGTCGCCGAGTCACAGTCACTAGTGGGAGACGGTGCAGAGGCAATAGCAGGGGCCCGCATAAGAGCTTGGGGGCCGGAGAAAGACTAGGTCGTAATTCGACGACGACCTTATTCATATGTTATACGCCATGTACCATTATCATCAGCAAGCAAGGCGTTTTGGAGTAATATGAATAGGGGTTAGGTTCGTTTGGTTTGGGTGGTTTAGAACCGCAGGACGGAGAGTGGATCGATTACTTTGAATCCTTGTATTATTGCAAGCTTACATACACTCATTGTTTCTCACCGTCTTTTGCACGGTGTTTTTTAGGGTCCCCACAGGAAATACGGACACTCGGTCCACACCTCGCCTGCCGTGTGTCCGCCATTTCTTCCCCCTCCCTTGCTTTGTTCAACACTTGTGTATCTACTGTCATGGACTTTGTCATCGCTGACGCCTACGTCGACGGAGATATAGTCGTGCTCTACCTCTGCCTCCGCACTCGCTTCGTACTCATCCAACTCCCCCTTCTCCTCATTCGCATCCGCCGGCCTAGCGACTTCTACTACCTCCTTTTTTTTCTCGCGTCCTTCCAGGTCGTGCACGCGTGCAAGGAGAGCGAGATATGCGTGCATAATCCTTCTCCTTTCTTTTCTTTTCTTTTTCTGTTTTTGCTCCTAGCTTTCTGGTTCTGGGCCGCCAAGGGTTGTGTTGCAACGAGAAAGGTTCCTTGTGTGGAGAAGGTGTATTAACTAGAGTTAAGTTGGGGGGGTTTGTTAGACATGTAAATCTCGCCAGCGTTTTATAAACCACTAGTAATTTGTCTCTCTCTGCACCGTCCTTGATGGATCTAGGGTGAGTAGGTAAGTGAGTGAGTGAGTGATTGAGTGGGGAGGCCGTGATGTATAATCTGTAGGGCCTTTTCCATTTACGTGTGAAGAAAAAGAAACAAAGAAGAGGAAGAAGAAGAATAACAATAATAAATAATTTGCTATTTTAAACTCGCTGTCCTAAGATTAAATTAGTAAACAACCAGACGGCAAGCATCAGGAAATGGATGCACCCCGTTTGGGTAATCCGGGCCTCGCGTACGGCTTTCGCGCTACGCTCAAACAGGGAATCAGCCTCAACGTCCGCTATAAAGAGGCCTCCTCTACCGTTATTTTTCCTCCCTGTCTTCCTCCCATTTCTCTCTACTCTCATCCCTTCTGTCCGCAACCCTTTGTCTGCGCTCAGCCGCTGCCCCCTGCCCACCCAACTCAATCATCCTCCATGAGGCATTTTCTCAAACCTAGCTGCCCGCTTGGAAGAGTTAGACCGCCTTATCACGGTGCCCGATTGTCTTTCCTTCGGTCCTGATACAGATTGGCCATTCCAACCCTTACACGCGCGAAGTCCCCTAATATTCACACACTTTTGGACTTTTACCAGTAACGCAATGCAACAGTGACGATTCTACGACCAGGACGCCTCTCATATTCCTTCTGTCTAGACTCAGTCCCTAACTTTCACACTGGCCTCACCCGGAGCGCATCTGAGGTCAAAAGAGGGGTGCTTGCCCGCCGCACGGTCTAGCCCCTCACGGTGCTGACTGATTAGCCTGTTTGCACTCGCTTTTCTTCGGCATCGCTGGGGCTTTAGTGCTCCTGCAACGCAATGTCTCACGCATAACTTAGTCAGGACAGACTGCATGATCTTTCATGCCGTAGACTCAGCTCTAGTCACTCCGCCTCCTGCACCTTGCTCCTTTGGTGAAACACGCCCTCCAATCCGCTCTCTTAGCATGCGTCATGCCCGGACGGGCTCTCTCTCTTGGACGCGGTCGTTCACTCGCATGAGGCGCTAGTCTCGCGCTCGGGGTCTTACAGTACTTCGCCACGCATAGCGTGTCTGCAGTGCCTGTGATGTTGCAATGTTGCAGTGCAACGAGCAAGGGGCAGAGGTCAGGAGGCAGCCAGCTGGCGGCTCGGCGTTGCCGTTGGCGTAGCAAGTGGGAGATAAACAGAACCGTGCCCACATCCTGCTCTAGCTAGAAGGACACACTTTCCGGTCAATGGCGCCTATGTCTCAGCTCTGGTCACCCGGCATCACCTCATCCTACCTTCAGTCTTTCTGCGGAATACACTGGCCAATCCGGGCTCAGTTATCCGCGTTTTGCTGGAGCTGGATCCGTCGGCAATGACGCAGTCGAGAACTTGTTGTCTTGGCTGGCGTTAGCATTTGTGTTGTATAACCTTGAGGGATTGGCAGAGTCTTCTCTGCCACCATTCTGGCCGAAGGGAGAGCGTTGCCCTGTCAATACTAGAATACCTTTCATACTCCTGCCTTAGTTCTAGTTTCCCGGCGTTGTCACCCCAATTCCTTCGGTCGAATAGATACCACGGCCACTCTCTCGGATGGTTCTTCTGGGCCTGGACCCAGCGGTAGTACGCGGCAAAGCACTTGCATACCGCATGGATCTCGTAACTTCCGTGCAGGATGCTCCGCCTTGTCTGAGACGCTAGGATTGGATCTTCTCTAGCGTATGCTGCAGCTAATGATCTGGTGATCAAAGAAATATCTAGCAATCGAGGGCTCTTTCTCAGTAAGTTTAAAAGAAAACTCAGGGGGGCGCTCAGAGAGTCATGCGTACCCTGGTAGTTTCTGCAGCAATAGTTAAGTCAAGAGCAAGATAAGGTCAAATGACGAGGTTCGCGTCGAAGACACCGAGGATGACGCACTACGATTGATTTAGCATCATTATCTGAAAGTCTTCTCCCCTAGAGAAGTCGTCAGCTGTGTGAGTTGTTTTCTATCTAAACTCCTAGATACGGCACTGTTTCTTCAGCCAGAGTCCACCAGATCCTATCACAATCTTACAATGGCTACTTTTACTTCGGTTCCTCGGACCACTTCATCTCAGTTCAAACATTACGAACCTACGTTACTCAAGCGTACCAAATCTAAGGCTAAGGCCAAGGTTACGGGGTACACTACTCGTAGAGATCATACAGAGGAGGCTACTTGCAATTTAGGATTGCTACATCAAGGTATCATTTTCTCGTCAGTCATGCAAGCAACTCGAACCCGACTAACTTGTGTGCAGATACCGAGGGCGACCTTCATGCCGTCCCTCAACAGACACTACAGGTCCAGGCGGCAGGCCATATTGCAGATGTTCCAGAGATAGACTCGGCAATGTGCGGTCTATTTGGAGCAGACCATGAAATAAACATGGATAATCTCGCGTCTGGCGACAGTCGCTACCAGTTTGGCTGTGAATTGCTTGACGAGGGAGTAATGGATTACGCCACACGCGTCGTCGCAACATCAGATTCGGCTACGAACGGGTCGCTTGATAGAAGCAGCCGAGGTAAGTATTCGAGTACGCTGTGTTGCTGATTTTACTAATAGGCGGTAGGCTTTTATTTAATTGGGGAGAGTGACGCGGTTGAAAAACATTCGACTGTTGCCCACGAAGGAGACCATGTCAGACAGCGCGGTGATCTCGACGCAGCTGTAGAGTACGCTTTCTCCGTAGGGGATAATCAAAGTCGTTGTCATAGTGATTAGTACCATCTAAGCAGTACACGGAGCCACGTTGACACCGTCAAAGAAAGATCACCAGCAGAGGACGAGATGTTCTTCGGTATCGTTGATGTAACAAACAGACTGTCAATAACACGAAAACGATCTCGTCAATCTTCGGTTGTTAATGCGACAACCATCCCCTTAGCAGCGGCGCCGAACGTTATACCAGATCTAGAACGGGAAGTCCCCTATCCAGCAAAGCGTCAAAGGCTGGCTGAGCGACAAGCACAGAGTCCCATACTGTAGGCAGTTGAGCGATAAAAAAAGGTTATGTCTATTGTGTGTCATGTCTGAGATGCGGACTTAAGTACATGAATAGTGGACTGATTAGCCCGTGGTATAGCCGCATGACATAGTAGTGTCCCGGGCTTACACGTTTTACCCATGCATTGCGGCGGCGAATCTATACTACTAGTAGTTTAGTACTACAGGAGGGTAAAGATTGGATCTCGTACAGAAACTTGGGCGGACTTCGGTGCACAAGATAAGGCGCATAAGCATTTCAGATACGAGAGGCGAGGTCGGCGACGTGGCGCGGTGTATTACGCCCCACTGGGACGGGATGGAAACTCATGTGCACGCACTTTAGGATTCGCAGTCACTGCCTCGGTAGCCAAAAGATTGGAATACTCGGGGCCGACATACCCAATAGTAGGAACTATCACATGAAGGCTGAAAATAGCCTCACGGACCTGGTTGGCGTTCCAGCCTGATAGCTCACTCGGGAGCCTAGTGGCACTTGTGATTTGTAGCGTACAACTCTTGAGAATAATATCCTAGACTCTATCACGTATGTCCCACGGAAAAGCGGACGCATCCGGGAGGCTGGAGTCTGGGAGAGACACTATAGGGATGGAGTAGTGAGAGCAGTAGGGAATGACATGTCATCACCTAGGTATCCATAGTGAGACAGGTGCTCTGTTACTGGTTGATATTTCACAGCAAGGGGATGGCTTTTAGAGATGTTTATTCATTTCATGAGCTTGGTAGTATTAAATTTTTTTTGTTTGATAGTGACACAATCCACCACCTCATCGTTATCAAATGCTTCTTCCGCTTCCACACTTTTGCTGTGTCCGGTCTACCACGGGAACTCGCCATCGGTCATGATATCAAGAAATCTGCCAGAAGTTTTCTCGCGGGTGGCATTATCAGCCTGGTCGTATTGTTAGCACTATGATTCGAAGCTCTTTGATCTATGGTAGCACGTACAGAAGCCATGAGTTTGGCGCAGCTGTCCTCAAGTGTGATGGGAGCGATCTCCATCCCTTGCATCTTCGCGCCTGCGTTGCCGAGTTCTGTCTGTACGAGACCAGGGTGAAGGGCGTAGGCAATGAAGTTTGGTTGTGCCCCGTGTATGGCCATAGTGAAGAAGTTCATCGCGGCCTTGGACATACCATAGCCCAGAAGCCAGTGGGTTTGGTAGATTGGCACGTTTCCAATTGAGCCCGCTGCACTGCTCACCGAAATCCAGATAGGTTTTGCGGATTTCTCGAGCAGTGGCTTCGCGGCCTGGTAGAGGGCAATGGGCGACATGGTGTTTACATTGAGCGCATCGACAACCTCTTTAAGGTCGGCTGTTTCAAGCGGGCCAGGTGAAGGTGAGGTTCCTGCATTGGCGATAACGATGTCGATGTGGTCAATGCCAGCTTCTTTGGCTGTTTTGACGGCCTTTGCGGGATCTTCGAGCTTGGAAGAATCGATGGTGACAAGGATCAGGCGAGATCCTTCAGCCGCAGGCAATTTCTTGAGTTCCTCATAGACGGGAGATGTACTGTCACGGACGCTTCCGACCACAGTGTGGTTTGGGCGTTGGAGGTAAGCTTGAGTCAAGCCTTTGCCGATACCTGTTCAGGTCAATGACATTCTTTGTTTCAGATGTGTTGAACACAAACCTCTTCCGGCACCCGTGATGAAGACAACAGTGGAGGTGGACATGGTTGCAAGGGATGATAAAAAGCAGTAGTAAATCAAGTGAGTCGAGCAAGATGGATGAATGACAGCAGAAGCTTGCAGTTTGTTATTCACGGCTGGCTGGACAGCTTTGAAGGTACATTTGTCAGCTTAATAATGTAAGGACAAGGCACAGTTGCTCAAATCGAGTTTTATATGTTAGCCTGTCCTATTCCATCCAGAATATCGTTAGCTCGTCTCAGGATGTTGATGTATTTACCCGCTGTGTCAGGGATTACAAGGGGGACTCATGAACGGGCTGCCCCCCCTCCCTGTCAGCCCCACCAATCTTGGCAAAAATGGTTGGGGGGTTTTTTTTCATTCTGTTCTAATTGTCACTCCCACCGAACGTCGCAGTCCCAGACACAACACGCGCAAACAAGGCAGCCAGCACGGCCTTATCACTTGAATCTTGGAGATAGGGGTAAAGGATAGGCCTGGCACCGTAATTCTTGTACCTCTCTCCTCGCTTAGGGCTTAGACCCTCGCCATCCCTTGCACTTCCATAGACTCTCACCCCTTGATAAATATCCTCTTCCTACCTGAGCAGCTATTGCTGCTCACGTCCTATATAGTCTCAGACTCAGACAGGACATTAATTGAATACATACATACATACAGACTAATTGAGTTGAGAAATTAACACTGTTTAGACTGTTAGCAAGTCTGCTTGGCCAAAAGAACCGATCATTGCAAACAACCTCGACAAGGCGATACAGGAAATGGAAAAGATTGAATTGGTAGATCAATATTAAGATTTGTTTCAACTAATTAGTCATAGCTTTAGGTCAATGGATACACCCGAGATAGAAAGATGAGGCCCTGGAAAGCGAGGCGACCTAAACAACCATCAACTAGATCAGCAAAGAGCTTCATCAGAAGTAGTCCATACCCGGAGACTCCTGATCCGCACCGCTCGGGCAGAATCCCCTCCTTCCGCAGGTTAATATGCTCTGACTTCAGTTTCTCCATCTCGCCGGTCAGTATAAGCTCTGCTTCCTTTTCCTTGAGAGCGCTAGCTATCTTCACGGCCATTTCCGCAATTGGCTCTCTATTTCTTTCATCAACTGGTTACGCGCGACCAAAGATCGAACCTGGTTCTGCCGGTTCTGCTTCGTCATCATTCTCTTCCCAGTCGAAGGGCTCCAGTCCATTTCTGAACGCGTGACCTGTTCGATCAAACCTGCGGAGATCACCAACTGGTTTTCGAAATCAGTCCACTGTTATACCGCTTCTGAAGTTCGGGGAGTTCGTCCCTCAGCCAGATCGACGGAGTGCCGGTAGCCCAACTATACTATCTCCTAAGCATTTTCTTGTTGGCTAACATGACGATGACCTCACCGGAGCACTTCATGGCCATGGATCGTGACATGGCCTTGAAATTTGCCATTCCGTTGGTTTTCCAGTTTGTCTCCTTATCGCCTAGCAATCCGTTGAGCCAACAGCACTTGGGTTTGCTGTAGTCCAAGCAATAGTAGTTCTGTTCGGTCTCGCAGCTTTCAAACGACCCGGTACCTTTCTCATAAGGCCATAATCGCTATTTCGGCTACGTAAGCGCAGGTAATCTCGGATATGTAGTGACGTACCCATATAGTGCGAAAGAACTCTCTCCTGACGTATTAAAGACAGCTCTAATTAGCCGCCCAGCACGACAATGACCTCTGGGAGGGGTCCAGATGGTCTTTGGAAGAGGATGGACGTTGGCCATAGAAAAGGCAGTGACTCAATGTAGCACCAAATCTCATCCTGTTGATCATCGACTCTGGTGTGAATGTTGACAACGACGCACCTGGATCATGCTTGGGTGTTTGCCCGTAGAAAAGTCATGAAATATTGATGAGCGGCCCTATCATCTGTACGAGAAGAGTGTTTATTAGCGACAGCTACGACTTCTATTGTGCTATGTACGCATACCGTGACTGCTCGCTTTTCCACTTTCGACTGCAGAATCTACGTGGTAATCTTTCCTCGCCCTTTGTGAGCCTCCTTATCCTCGTCCCGGAAATCCTTCCAAAGATACATCGGAAAGGAGGGTCGGAAATGTATGAAATATATGGAAGAATTATAAACGAGGCTGAAGTGAGGTATTTGAGGTGCGATGAAAGGCTTTATATACACATAATTAGGACTGGGGCGGTAAATACCCCGGTTGTGCGCGACCCGCCACCCAAACGCTCGAGTAAAATATATTACACGGCTCAGGCATCAAATGAGCATGCCTCTCGCTGCTCACCTCTGTTACCATCTCCACGCACATACGATTTTCTCGCCGGAGAGTTGCTCCATGATGCGCTAACGATAGCATACAGCACTAAGTTCACTGGGGATCATCGCTGCATTGTTTTGGGATGACAGAGTGCTGATAACGTGTTAGCAAACTCTCAGGTCTGCATGCCACGGCTGATTTAACCTACCTTGTCGCTCCAGAGATTATAGTGTTTATTCCGTTTCGTGCCAAACACGGTTGGTGCTTCAAGAACAGCTCTGCCCCAGCATCCATGCCGTAGCAGTATACGAAGGTTGAAAGGCCATTAGCAGGGTCTATTTATATGACATATCTATGATCTAACAGAGGATAGAACGTGATTATTGAGTTAAGAAGGTGCCTGTCACGGATTGTGGACAGTGCGCATGTGGGAAGGAATGACGGATTGAACTGAAGTTCTATTGTCTATGGGGGTGAGAGCTATATTGTTGCGGTGCAGGTAAATTGAGCATGAGAGCAAAAGTGAATTGTATTCTGTTGTCCATTGTTCTGTTTGGTGTTCTGCCGTTGTGACTGTCTATCATGAGGCCCACCAGCAAGTGGCGGTATGCATGACGTATCTATCATGCAGCTCAAAGATAAGGAGCACCGAACCATAACATATAGAGCAGAACGTCCTTACCTCATAAACCGTTACATGTATTATGCGCACGTAGCAAACATAGCCAACGCACAAAAAACTATGCCAGAATGATGTGGAGCACCATGGAACATTGTAGAACGCTGCAGCAGACAATTACTACTGCGTCAGTGCAAGAGAGACTCCAAACCGTGACAGTGCCCGTTGAGGTGAGAAGGTGCATCAAACCAACACACGTGGCAAAGGTGATGCCCTTACCCCATTAACCGTCACATTTATCCTGAGGAAGAGGACCCCAAGGGCGCCTTCAATTGGTGGCTGAGCCCTTATGGTTGTAAGGGTCGCACAAAGCATGCGGTTGCCTGGTAACAAGATTGAATTGATAGAGAGCTATGAAGACACACTGACGAGTTTTCAGTATTTTTTGCTTATTTACCACACTAAACAGGAAGGGCATAGATGGATCTCATCCATTTCTAGGCCTTGCCAGGATTTCCAGGGCCTGGCTAATTACAAACAAAGGCCATTGGCCAAGGAAAACTCATCAGGGCTTCTTGTTGAGAAGATATGAGCTCAGTCCAGGTTGGTGGAAGGAAGGCTCGTGCGGTGAGCACGGCTGGCCACCTGGCAAGCACGTAGCTTCTCCGGTGAGAACAACACTATGACACAATCAATCCAATACGCTGCAGCCGCCCACCTTATCCGTCCGCCTACTCGGTTCTCCTGTAGTAGTCATACTACTGGAGGAGACCTTGTTTCAATACGTCTTAATTTTAGATAGCAGTACTATAAGAGGCTTTACGAGGCTCCTGTGTACAGAAAGGGTTGAAATTTCCTCCTCACTAAAGTTAAAGTACAAAGGAATTGACGATGAACTACCACGTGCGCCATTTTTGTAAGAGAAAAAAAGACCGTCTAACTCCGTCGCCATTTTGTGTGTTTAAGCTCCCAAACCTGCCCTTCCGCCAACCCAGCAAACTCCCAAAAGCACTAGAAGATTCCTAATCGTCACCGTTTTGTGTGTTGCAGGCCGCACTGTAGAACTCATACCCTTCATTATCCAGCATTACGCCAGTGCCAGTGGCAGTGCCCTGTTTGCCGTTAGTTACAATCCCATCCTCTGCATACATGCAAATACCTGTTCGCACGCAACTAGTAGCAGAAATAACTCTGCGCGCCCTCGACCGCATGGCTAACATAGCCCTGCGGTCCTCCAGTCCAGCGAATCGAGCCCTGGCACGCGCGTCCATCGAAGACGATACAGAGCCCGCAAGCCCAGTTGGCGATGATGTTCATGTGCGTGTTAGATACCGTGTTTTGGCAAATCGAGTTGCTCGCGAAGGTAGGCACGTTGTAGGAGCCCTCGTCGACCTTGTACTGCCCGCACTGGGTGTCGGAGTTGGCTAGGCCGGTTGAAGGGTTGTTGAGGCCGGCGGCGCGGGCAAAAGCAATGGCGGCAGCGAGTTCGGCGTCGTAGGTGGTGTACTTGGGTACTGGGACTACGGTGCCGTTGGCGGAGGCGGATATGGTGGTGGTGGGCGCGGTTGAGGCGCACATGGCGAGGAGGCCAATGAGGGGGCTGGCGGTGTTGAAGAAGCGCATTTTGATGCTGCTGTGGGTTGTTGCGGATGGTTTATTAAGAGGCAGCTTTTCAAGTACAAAGTATAGAGAGTGTGACGGGAGAAGGATCGAACGAGGGCCGTAAGAGATAATTTATATGCCTGTGGGGCCGCCTGCAAAATCAGTATAGGGAGCAATCGGGATGAGTATGACAAATGAAAACGTAAAAAAGCGAGCAAACAGTAAATCCCAGGGAGAAAATCGGTCTCGGTGCGCAGTCGCTAAGTTAAGCGACTGACAGTGAAAGTCACTAAAATTTTGATACTGCCAAAGCTTGGACATATCGGAGGATGAGAGTGGCTATGCAGAAAAGACAGAAGAAACTCAGAGCTCAGGTTACAGTAAGACGAAGTGAGAGTGTAAGTCATAGGCGTGCCATAGCATTCATGCATCGGTTCTATCGACGCAGCATACTATTAAACTTGCAGGCCAAGGCGTCCCTACCCTTATCTAAGACTTAGGAGCCCTACCGTTGTAGTTTATCCCAGGTGAAGCAGTGTAGTTCGCAAAACAATCGTAGTCAAAGTTGATTTCAGCACTCCGCCTCTGAAGAACCTTGACAACGTTGTCAAACGAGCAAAGACCGTTCGGATCAGCCTTGCAACCAGGATAACTCTCACTGATTGGAACAACCGCGTCGTTACTGAGGCATACAGTCAGTTTGAGTTCAAAAAATACAATTACGGCATATACGTACACCATGAATCTGATCTGCTTGGTAGGCTGATACGCCGGGCAAGAGAGCACCTGAACAGTGAAGTGCGTTGCGAATGGCACAAGTTTGCTAGCCACGAAGGTGTTTTGCCCGCGATTTCCGGTCGGATCCAGTGGTGGGCCGTTGAACAGGGCTGTTAGGTTGAAAGCGGTGAGCGTGTCAAGCACGACAACCTCATGCGTAGCATCAGCGTAGATGGACTGGTTGAGCGGGAAGAAGGTAGTCGTGTTGTCGAAGGTCGCATTCAATGCAGAGTTGGCGCCAGGGTATTCGCCAGTGAAGCGGGCAATGAATTCATCGAGATAGCCCTTGCCTTGAGCAGCGGAGACTGGGGAACCGGGTCCGTTGTTGTAGTAGAAAGATAGATCGAAGTAGTACTCGTAATTCAAAAAGTCCTCCTCGCTGAACAGGTCACAGAAAGCTGAGTAGCCGAGAGCGTGCGTCTCGTACGAGCAGAGCTGCAACATAGCGATAGCATCGGTTGCTGTGAAGTTGACACCGCTCACCTGGGACTGGAGTCGGGCAATTGTAGCGTTGAAAGCATTGTTGGCAAACTTTGCGGCTACCCCGCTCCCAATGCTCCCCTTCGTTGCAATGTTTGAATTGTTGCAGATCTCGTACGGAGCTCCGGAGTTGTTGAGGCCTTGAGTCTCGACGAGGATCTCGATGCTAACCTCGTTCAGGTACTCGGGGACACCAAAGAAACCAGCAGCAAAGTTCTCAGCAGTCTTCACCATGCGGTCCTGCGACTCGGTCCGGAACACGGGAATAGCACCAGCGCGCGTGAAGTTGTTTAGCAGATGGCCGTACAACTGTCGGTACTCAACGCCCAACATGAAGTTCTGGCTGCGTCCGAACGGCGTAAGAAGTTCGGCACCAAGCTTGTAAGTCCACTCACCCAGGAAAGAAAGCTCTCCTGAGACCTTCAATCCCGTTTTCGTAGCATTGACGATTTTCTGAGCGAATGTGCCAGGAGCAGCGCCACTGGTAGGATACCTAGCGCCGTGACGGTACAGTAAGTGTACCTGGGTGATGTCGCAGCCGTCTGGAACCAGCGGGTTGGCGTCAGGCAGGCCATAGTCAGCTGAGTGAACAGAGTACCATGGCGACAGGTTACCCCAGTATTTGGTAATGTCGAAGTTTGGCGACTGGGAGCCACTTCCGTGCGGCTGAGGATTGATCAGAGGGAAACTGTTGGCATTGCCGTCGTTGTACGGGTATGCCTTTGCTGTCTGGATGGCCGCCGGCTCTGCTCCAGTAGGCGTTGGGCCAGGGAAGCCCACCACGGACTCAGGCGGGAAGAGTTTAGAGTTGACCTTGGCTGTACGAGTTGAACATTAGCATTGAGGGCGCAACCATGCTAAATAAGTTTCATGTAACTTACTGCCTGCTGGAGGGTACACATCAGAAGTCGCTGCGCCCGCAAACGAAGCAGCAGAAAGCGTTGTTGGTGCTGCAGTGGCCTGAGAAAGCAAGACCAGCAAAGCAGCTGTGCGCGCGGTTGAAGTGATCTGCATCTTCATCTTGAGAGTCCGGGGTCGTTAATAATCAACACAGAAAGCCAAGCTTGACAAGCTTCTGCCCAGCAACGTGGGCATCGAAGTCACTTTTATAGACCTCTAAATAACGCGAGATCGGCGCCGCTTGATACCTAAATGCTGACAGCTCCGCATACTAAGCCAGGCCATCGCGGCTGGGGTTGAGCGACTTTAGCCAATTAGATGCGTGAAAACTCGCACATGCTACCGCCAGGCTGTTACCGGCATAATGGTAGCAGGTGCTGTACCTCCTCGTCGATAACAGTGACGTCTCCAGGATTTTTATCATGTTCCGAAGTCCTGGATACGGAAAGGCACGCGTTGTGTGGATTATTAGAGGCGATGACTGCAGGCACCGTTGTATCGAACTGGGCATCTTTATACCTAGCTCTTTCTTATATGTGCCGACTCTTGAGACTTGGTCAAGGTGGAAGCAATGAGAGGTCCGGACGAGGCCACGTTAATGGGTCGCATCATATCGATGGTAGAGGGCGAAAAAAAGGAAGTTTAGGAGGTTGCAATCGTGGAAGCCACGAGGCGATGACTAAACGCCTGCAGAAAGAACCACTACTGCCTGCTCTTATAAACGACGGAAAACTGCAGGGGCTAATAAGACAAGAAAATAATGAACCTCGAGCAAAGTACTCTAGGCCTACCTATTACAGTCTCTTATTCCTAAGATTCTAAACCTCAAAGGTTTCCTTTGTACGTGCGACTAGGCTGCTGCATTGAACCCTTTGCCATCACCGGATGTACATTATGTTCTTCTTGTGTTAACTTTCGCAGCAGTCGTATTAATATCACACAGCTCTTCTCTATCTAAAAACAATTTCGCAACACCCTCGCTCGCTTTTCCAAAAAAAACAAAATCAACATGCCCAAGAACAACGCCCATACCCATGCAACGCATAAACGCAGCAATTTGAGCAAACCTTCGCCATCAAAACAAGCACCCATTAGCCATGGGCTCAGTCATAAGCATGTTCCATCAAGACAAAAAGAAGAAATTATACAAGATGCAGCCGCCAACTCACTACGACAGAGCGTCGAGGCGTGAAACTAGGGTCGCCAAAAATCTATAAACAAGAATGCAATGCGCACAAAAACGCAACACCTCACAGCTCCAGGTCTATCCAACAAGAGCTGAAAGACTATGCGACAGGCCAACGACTACGCAGACCCTGCATCCACTGCCCGTATAGGATATCAGCAAGGAGACCCTGCTGATCCATGCCCGGCTCGACATAACCCGGTAGCTTCTTCTCGTCAAATGCGGCCTGACCATCAGCTCCAAAGCCCTTCTCGCCGACATCATAAGCACTCTGACGGCGCCTGTGCGACTTTAGGTGTGGATTAGTCTTGGTGAGGTTGAGCTTGGGTCCTCCTTTAACGGGGGTTCCCGAAGTAGTACCCCTGGGTGTGCCGTTCGGGGTCGAAGAGGGAGTGTGATCGTACTCTTCTGAGCTCTTGCTCACTGTTGACGTGGATGTATGAGTAGTGCGGGAGCGGATGCGTGTTGTGCTGGTTCCGTGGACTGTCGTGCCACCATAGCTCGAATCGCTCGAGTTCGAGTTGTGATTCCGTGGCGACTGTGCAGGCAATACTTCGATACCGAGAGCGGATGCAAGTTTCGGGTCATTCTTGAGACGGTCCACCATGGCCTTCAGAAGCTGGAATTCGCCGTGTGGGTCAACCTCGTCAAGGTGCTGCCACGCTTGAGCAACTCGTCCTATAGCTTCCCGCTGGTGAGGGGATGCTGTGTCTGCATGTGCCTCCTGAAAGACCGAATCAAGAGCCTTGCTGTAGGCCCGGCGACCGTACAAAGCGTCTTTTGTGACCTGCATAGGCGGGTATTCGGGAGCTGGCGGCTCGTTCTCGTTGTTCGTGTCGCGAGAGTGATTGGAGTTTGGCGGTAAAGGACGGAATGTTCGGGCTTCTGGGTTTGGATGAAAAGACGGGTTGGTCTGATTACCCGGATCGCTCGGAGGGTTTGATCGTAGTGCCGCACGACGCTCACCCGACGACACTCGCTTGAAATGGCGCACAGTCGAGGGCGAGTTGCCATACGTCAGGTCTAGACCAAGAGGCTGCTTTGGAACGTTGCTAACGCGGCGGGCGGTCGGTGTGTTTCCAGACGTGACGCGGAAAGCCGTGGCTTGGGAGAAGTTTCGTGAGGACGACCGACGGCTTGCTGGCAGTGGCGAGTCTGTGATGTCGCCCAGCGGGGCTGCATTGAGATCCATCCGCTGCATCATGTGAACGGTATCGGTGTCAGAAGCAAGTATGCGGGCCATCTTCCGTCGCTTCGCTGTCTGGCGTGCTGCGACTGTCCCGCGCTTGACTGTGTCGAAGTCCCATCCGTCTTCTTCCTCGAACCGTGGAGACAGGTCGACCCTGCAACAAAGTCAGTACAATGAGCAAAGCTAGTCAGAGGATGTACATACATGGTCTCCTCATAGTACTTGGGGTGTGACTCGGCTTGCTGTTCTTTCCGGGCATCGAACATCTGTTTGCGCTCGACCAGCTCGCGCAACGCCTCGACCTTGCCGGCTCGCTGCACAAATCGATGCTTGAGAAGCTCTTTGGCGGTGGCTCGTCGATCCGGGTCTTTGATGAGGCACTGGGCGATGAAGTCTTTGAAATCCTTGCTCCATTCGTCACCCTCCAACCGAGGGGCCGGGCATTTGGGGATGGTGAAGAGCACCTTCATGGGGTGTGATCCCGCATGTGGCGGAGCGCCCTCGGCCAGCTCCATGGCAGTGATGCCTAGCGACCAGATATCCGCCCTGAAGTCGTAGCCAGCCTCTTGTATAACCTCCGGCGCCATCCAAAAGGGTGTGCCCACGAATGTCAAGCGTTGCGACTTCATGTTGGTCAACTGTGCAGCAACACCGAAATCGGCGAGCTTGACCCTGCCCTGGTCGGTGAGGAGCACGTTGGCGGCCTTGATGTCCCGATGGATCTTGCCGGTCGAGTGGAGGTAGTCGAGCCCTAGTAGAAGTTCGCGACATGTGATGGCGATGTGCGCTTCGCTGAAGGTGCCGGGTGCCAGCTGCCATTGTTAGCCGGGACGTTGGTTGTCTGTATCTCCGTAGCCTTGCGTACCAAATCTGCGGCCGAACCTCCCCCCAGGTATTCCATGACTATCCATAGCTTGACGCCCTTGACAAAGCTGGTCTTATACTCGGTGATGTACGGGCTGTGGCAGGTGCTCAGCAGCGATATCTCGGCCTGGATGTCGGCGAGTTCTTCAGTGCTATCTTCGAGGTCGATCTAGGCGGGTGAGTATCGTCTCGGGGACTTGGAATGGAAGGCGCATACATGCTTGATGGCGACCGTCTCTCCTGTGCTGCGATCGATCGCCTTGAACACCTTTCCAAAGCTCCCGCCTGTGATACTGTCAGCCATAGTCTCCCTAAAAGCGGGGGATATCACTCACTGCCCAGCTCTTCCATGACCTGATAGTTGTCCGCCATGATAGCTAATGTCGGGAAACCGAGCGGGAATGCAGTGGCGCAGGAGATCTAGGCGGTATTAATATGCAGGACGAAGACGGGCTGCAGGCGTATCGGCGTAGTGCTGCCCGAGTAACAATAGGTTGGGTGCGGTGATGTAGCTGATTGCGATATCGGTGGTGTTATATTCAACGTCGCGCAGGGTCCAACCAACCCTCCATCGCCTAGGCAACGGAGCTCGGCTAACAACAAAACGCACACGCGATCTGGACTTGTAGGCGAGATTGTCCTGTCGTAACTCGAGGCGTCATTCCAGGCTCATGCCTGAATCAAATCTATTTTCCACCTTCATGTGTGAAGATGCGTACTTCAGATGCGTACTTCCGAGGTCACGAAGGTCACGCCTGTGGTTCCCACAGTAAGACCGTTTCCAAGGCCTCGTACCTGCAGCAGTGTATTCTAAAAATTGCCCTGCATGAGCTCCACAACTCGGCTAAGTTGCAACGGCGGTTATCGTGCGGAGAAGATGGATCGCCATACCAACAAGCTTGTGTGCATCAGCCACGCCCTTCTAGATCGACGTCTCCATCTTTTCGTCGCGTAACCACGCGACGAGCATAGACTACATCATGACATCGCGCTCGTCGCCATAACGATGGAAACTATAGACACCCTACCCCAGCACCGATCCTGGATACAGCAGGCAACATGACAAAAGACAAAATTGTCTTCAAACGGCGGTCAGCTGGGCGTGCAAGCAGGCAATATGCAAACATATGAGTGCTATCGTCCTCTATTAGAATTAAGAGCTGCATGAGGCATACCCTACGTCATATCTACGGAACGAGGATTTGCTCTACCACGCGGCGGCGAAGCAGGACCTTTGGGGCCTGGTGATGGTTTTCCCCTAGCCTTCGACGCTGTAGCACGGCACATTCTGCCCTCCGCCGACACCACCCAGTCATCGCTTCCAACACCTTTGAGGATGTAGAACATGCTCTCCGGGTCGTACTTCTTCTTGATCTGCACCAGCTTATCGAAGTTGGTACCGAAAAACGTGGACTGCCAGTTCCGCTGATGGAAATCAGCCTCGTTCATGTACGACCCGCTGCCCGGTGTGACAGCCTCGATCTTGGGCACGAAATCGTTGGTCATGCGGAGCTGGTCGGCTTCCATGTCGGCCCAGGGATCCGTGGAGTTCCAATTGGTGATGAGCTGCAGCTGTGTGATTGTGTCTCTCCACGCGGGCAGGACGGCGTTGTCAGGAGTGTTGGCTGGCTTCCTGTAGTTTGCGGAGCTTCCCGTGAGAATGACACCGGTTGCGACGAGGTCGGAGTATACCTTGATGAGCTCTGCCGTGTTGTTCTCGAGGACAGAGCGGGGGATCAGACGTCCGCCGAATTGGTAGCGCTCGACCTCGAAGCCGCCGCCGGGAAGGGGGCCCATGTACTTGTCATAGTGGTCGCGGTATGACGACTCGCTGTAAGCGATAGGGGGTGTGATACCGAGCTCAATGAGAGCGTCAGAGAAGGGCTTGAGGACGACATCCTTAACGTAGGCAGCAGAGGAGTTCCAGACAGTGACTGGCTTGAGCACGAGGAACTGACTGTTCTGGACGAAGACGACCATAGCTCCAGCGTCGATCATGGCGGGCATGAGTTCGTGAAACTTGGCGGTCGCGGTGGCGAACTTCTCGGGTGTGGTGGAGGATGCGAGTAGCTGCATCGCGGCGCCTCCAACTTGGGTGGATTTGTACGCTCGCACGGTCATCGCGGTGACGACACCATAGGTGCCGCCACCACCGCCAGAGAGTGCCCAGTAAAGGTCGCTGTTCTGGTTTGCAGTAGCAACAACCCTGTCGCCTTTTGCTGTGACAACCTGAAGGACGAATGTCAGCGTCTGTTGAGGGTTCAGTCAATGCATGGAAGAGCGCTTACCTCGAAGGCTAAGGTCTGGTCAGCAGCCAGACCAAATGTTGTGCTGAGGGCGGAGTGACCGCCTCCTTGAGTATAACCACCAGCAAGGCCAACAGTGGGACATTCGCCAGATACGACAGTCAGACCTTGAGCATGTGCAGCCTCGAGAATCTCATAACCTATCACTCCGGCACCAACTTTGACAGCTGGGCCAGTGTAGTACTTGTCTTGCCACTGAGTAAATGTGATATTCTTGAGTCCTTGAGTCCAGACAGCAACGGCGCCGGCTCCGGTTGAACGACCAAGGAAGTCGTGTCCAGTGTTGCGAACGACAAGGCGTACGTTGTTCTCCTTCGCGAACCGGAGAGTGTCAACCACATCCTGCACATTGGACGCCTTGACCGAGTACGAGACGTAGTTGCCGAGAGTGCATGGCTTACTTCTTTCGGAGAAGGGATCGCAGCTCTGGTTCGCGAAGTAAGACTGCATGACTGAGTGCGAAGACGGAACACTGTGATGGTTATTAGCTCCTATTCGAGTTTCGTTTGTGCATTGCTGCTACTTACTGTGTCAGAGGATTTACCCATTGGTCCTGCAGTGTTTGACACGCGCTGGCATTGTAGCTGGGATCGTGGCATGGTGATCCGATAGGAACAGTAGCCACAACCTTCCCACCTACAGTCGAGTTCAATTTGGACCAAGCGTCTGGAGCTGGCCAACATGAATCGCCCGGCAGACAAAGGCACGTCTCAGCCGACTTTGCTGCTGCGCATCCAGCGAAAAGCACTCCGAGGAGGCTGGCGATAGTAGCGTGCTTCATCTTCAGGGAACGAAAGTTGCCGGTTGCTTGCGTGCCCCATCATCAAGATCAGCGTCTTACATTATATAGTGAAATGTTTTTTCAAGGTATCCACAGGCCGCGTTCTGTCAAATCATCTGCGTAGTTGGGCATCTTGCCATCGATTGCGGGAGATGAACAGTCTAGGACTTCATCTTCCTTTTCAAGAGACTGCACCGATGAAGGTCCACTTGAGAGGTGGGTATCGCCCGTGTCTCCTTCGAAGGATTCCGCGATGTTTGCGAAGTCAATGTGGTCGAGATGGTTTGCACGGAGATCACTGTCGCAATAGGGTTTTTGCTGCGATGTGAGGTGGGTAACGGGGCTCGCACAAGGTATGGGAAACTCTGACAGCCTATGGGCAGCCCTGTCGCGGACCAAACCACCCCAGCGGTTGCTTCCCTTCTCTTTCTCTGAGGGATAGAATGTAGCGGGCACTAAGTCTCGGAACTTCGAGGTTCGTGCAGCAATGCGACTCATAGCTGGCTAACTCGTTTATGTTTTGCGTGCTTGAGGCTAATTCCTATGCGGGCATGTCCGCGATCCCATGTTATTTCGGTGTCAGTAGCAGGACTAGACCCTCTTTTCTGTATCATGCGCAGCAAACCAAGTGGTTTTAGCTGACTCGATTAGGGGAAGGGACCTTATGTGCCATGTTAAGTCGCATCAGCAAAGACGGGAAGGTGACATCGCAGTGGCGACCTCAGGAAAGGCGCAAGGAAAACATCGGCGCATTGCAGGCCCCTGGAACCGGTCAACATCAGAACAGTTTTAACATATTGAATGAATCTCGTTCACCATTCATCATTCGAGCCTCATCTCACGAGGTTCGTAGATCACTTTCCTGTCATTCGCTGTTTCTCCAGCAGATCTCGCGGCAGCATGTGCCGGGTGATGGCGCAAGTTCCGTGTCGCGGACCTGTCTAGTTAGTCTATGTGGGGCCTACCTTACCTAGGTTTTAAGCGATTCACGGCCCATGATGATACACCGGAGCGACATCACAACCTGGGTCCTGACGGCAGAACCCCTTAGCCACTATGACTTGTCAAAAGAGCCCGAATATCCCAAGTCGGCATCACAATCCAGCTTCCTCGACAGAGTTCGCACTTTAGGGACGCCTTGTGGCTTCGGGCTACGATCGGGCTACGGCAAGGTACGCGAACTTGAATCGTGCCCAGGTGGATTTGCTCACCATGTGGGAACCCTGTGCACATCAATCTCTAGCGGTATGAAACCACTGAGGATATTATCCGCTTGTTATCGATATCAATCCGCTTGATCCGCCGGGAGATCGTCTTCGGGCGAACTGCGAGGAGGTTTATACAGGCAGCGTCATTCCTCTGCACAATTGCAGGACCTCGGAAATTTCACTCACTGTCAACATGATGTTTCTCCTCCGCCATGCCTTTCTTCTATGGTTGTTGTGCCTGTCTTGGATTACATTCGCACAAGAGTCACCAGTGTCGACTCTTTTGAGTCTTCCTCGATGTGCTGTAATTATTCTCCGCCCCACTCCATCATCTCAGTGCTGATCTACGCAAGCAAAAATGTCTCCTTGGCGCTTTCAGTACAAACATCTGCAGCCCTGTAGATCAAGCATGCATCTGCACAAACGAGAAGTTCCAGACCAATGTCACAACTTGTGTGGCCTTGAGCTGTACCATTCCTGAAGCGCTGGGTACGCACATCGTCCTCGAGCTTCACCTGCGCGATTGCTGACAGAGTATCTAGCTGCAAAGAATGGCAGTTTAACCGCCTGTGGAGCACCTATTCGCAATCATAGAGGGCAATACGTGGTACTGTCGAACGTGATGGTCTCCTTGGCCACTAGTTTCGTTGTCCTCCGTTTCGCATTCAAAATCTCGGTCGCCAAACTCGATATAGGATATGACGACTGGGCTGTACTCGCTACGTTGATCGCAGCAGTTCCTAGCGCTTTTATCACAGTGTTCGGCACGACCAAGCATGGTCTCGGACAGGACATTTGGACTTTACAGCCAAGCGATATCACCGAGATGCTGAGGTGGTTTTACGTTATGGCTTCGCTGTACTTCACGCAAGTCGCGGTCCTGAAGCTCACGCTGGTTTTCTTCTACATCCGAGTGTTCCCTGCCGCTGGCGTTCAGCGCCTGCTGTGGGGCACTGTCGTGTTCGTAGTGCTTTGGGGCTTCTCTTACATTGTCGTGGCAATCTTCCAGTGCAAACCAATTCCCTACTTCTGGAAAAAGTGGGATGGAATGCACGAGGGCCACTGCCTCGACATCAACGCCATCACCGCGTCAAACGCTGGCATCAGCATTGCATTGGACTTCTGGATCCTCGGGATACCTCTCTGGCAGCTCTACGGCCTGAAGATGGACTGGAAGAAGAAGGTCGGTGTCGCCCTGATGTTCTGCGTCGGCACCTTTGTTACGGTGGTCAGCATTCTTCGTCTGCGAGCCCTGATGCATTTCGCCGCCTCGTCCAATGCTAGTTGGGAGTTTTATGATGTGTCGGTATGGAGTACAATCGAGATATGCGTCGGCATTATGTGGTGGGTAAACACACGAACTCACTGTAAGACGAACGCTAACATTGCACCCGCAGCGCCTGTCTACCAACCGTCCGGCTGCTCCTCGTCAGGATCTTCCCTATGCTTGGAGGATCTTCTACACGGAGCCGAAACCACGACAAGTATTACAACTGCGGAAGCGGCAACGAGCTCCGAAACATCAGTCAGGGACAGTCGCGCCACATCAATACCAACATATCGCATATTTCTCGTTCACCGGGTTCCGGTAGCAGCAAAAACGACGATGGGATCATGGTCAAGACGTCCTACACGGTAAAGCGCAGCCGGGCCGATACTGATGAACTGAGTCTGGTGTCGCATGACAGCATAGATAAGCCACTTGCGTGAAGGAGGGTTGAAGAAGGTGATAGCATGAGGGACGGGCATACAGCATTTTTTTCTAAATAAAATCATCTGACCTTTCACGTTCTCTCATTTCACCTCGAGTTGTGTTGGCCGTGAACCCATGTGTGTCTTCCAGCTCTTGCATGGGTAGAACGATCTGGTGGCGACATGCTCACCGCTACAGTCAACCAGACTAATGAGCACGAATACAGGAAGCGTTTACTACAAATGTACCTAGGTACGAGCATCGCATCAGCTGTTCATCTCACCTCTGTTAGAACTAGTCAGTTCGACACTGGGTACCCCGCCCATGGAACCTTGGAAGGCGCAACCAGGAGATGATGGCTCCGTGTTGTTTGTTTGTGGCCTGAGCACCCACGTGCAAGTAACAGAACGGCATGGGCTGAGTACCAGGCGGTACTTCTACCACTCTTTGGCTTCGAGCAATGTGCTTCACTCCCATGAATTTGGAATGGGTTCTCGTGCTGTTGGCCCAACGCTGCTAAAGACGTGGTTCTGTGTTAGAATCCTCCGATTGGTCGGCCTGCCTGCCGCCTTCTTAACGCTCTACCTAGAACTCTACGGTAGCTCCCCAGCCGCCGCTTCGCTTATTCTTCACCGACTTGTTCGTCGCGTCCGCCTCTCAACGTTCCTCTGCACCCTCAAGAAGGAGCCTGCGAACATGGCTTCCATCGCACCTGCAATCTCTCGCGCTGGAGGAGCACCTGCTATGGCCCGTGCACAGACACCTACCCTGGACGACAAAGGGGCCAACCCGTCACCCAAAAGAACGGATTCGGTCGCCTCGCCCTCGCCCTCCACCGCTCCCACTCTTTCCCACCCGTCACCGTCACCGCCAATGCCGTCGCACGCCCGCTCCAGGACAGTTGACGTTGTCGGCCAAGGCAAGCGTCTCTCGCTCCAATTCCCCATCCAACCCACTGCCGGCAGCAACTCCCCCACATTCGCACCCCGATTGCGCCCGCAGTCGTGGGTTCCTGGGGCGCCGTCCGCGCTTTCCCCCGGATCGGTGGTCTCTCCTTCCGAGACGAACCTCCTGGCCGTACTTGCCGCCCAGGAACGCTACGTGCTGGAACTGAAGGAGGAGCTCAGCAAAGCCGAGGTCGACCTCAGCGCGTTGAGGACGCATTGGGCCACGCACGAACGTAACAAGCACCGTAATGAGGGGCGCAAAGTTACTGCGCTGGAGCCTTTGAACACCACGCTGGTCAATGTGCCGGCCGACCAGTACGAAGACGACGGGTCGAACATGTGGATGCAGAAGGAGATGGAGCGCCGGAAGGCCTTGCTCAGCAACACCAAGACATCCCGACGGAAGGTCTTCACCGCCACGCGACATCTCCGCACCTTGTCGCTACTGTCGCCGGTTCGCTCTGACGCGCCTTCATCTTCCCAATCACTCGTGCTCCATGAGGAAGAGGCCACCAACCAACGACCGCAGCCGCCCATCCGCGCCTCAACATCATTAGAAATTACAAGACAAGCCACTGACATGGTCGATACCGACCGGTATGACATGGGTGGACTTCCGACCATACAGCGTGAACAGCTCATCCGCGCCGGGACACAGATGGCGACAGACTTCAAGAAAGGTCTGTTCAATTTCATTGATGACATCAGACAGGCCACGGTGGGCGACGAAGCTGTCAACATGACCGACGACAACTCTGGGTGGCAGACAAGCGTCAAGGGTCCGTCAACCAAAACTGCCCGGCCAGCCCTTGGTCGGTCGGCTAGCTCGAAGAAGACGGCCCAGCAACCAGGCTCCATTGGCGACGACTTCTGGAAGGAAAATGGGTTGATTGAACCTAAGGTCGCTGCCACAAACAAGAACACTCACGTAATCAAGAACTCTACCCCTCAAAAGCAAATACGCAAAGCCGCGGACGAAGAGGAAGACTGGATTAGCTGGGACACCCCCATCGATTCATACGTCGCGAAGACGGCGGACACAAACAACAGCTCAGACGAGTCGGTGCAAACATCCCCAGTGTCAGGTCCAGGCAGCTCAAGGACGAGTACCAGTACCAGATACCACGCAAAGCGTCATGATTCTAAGGCATCATCCCTCACTAACGGCAGCTCTGCCGGCCAACTCGATGACCCTACCTCAACGTCGCGCGATTCCAAGCGCAACTCGATTCCATGGCCTGATCTGGTCAAGATGTCGCCCAGCAATCTCAAGCGCACTGCATCGCATCTGATGAAAGAGTGGGAGAAGCAACTCACACCCTCGCCGGAATCGAGGAACTCGAGCTATGCTCATGGCGATTATATCGGCCGCTCTGAGTCACCTCCTGACCTTCTTTCATGACGCACGACTTGAATGGACGAAGCTACCTGTTACGACGCTACGCCACCATACGGCAATGTCTAATTTTACGTCGGAGAAGATCTTAGCTTGGGGATTTATTGCATGCCGATGGTGTAGATAGCACAGCATGGCGTCGGCGCAGTTTTATATGCCGGGCTGTTAGACCTGGTTAGGGAAGACATGTACTGTTGGTAGGAAAGCACAATGTGAAAACTTGAATAATTCTCCATGTTGCCCTTATCAGTCGTGAATGCCTTGTGCCAAGACCAAGATTCGGCCGGAATCTTCCGTCCTCCGTGTGAACTCCGCAAAAGTTCCAGGCGGCGGCGCATCGCAACGACAACACTACCCGTACCTCCGTCCCTTGTATCCTCATATTATCTACAATGGCGTTCCCAGGCGGTCCAGGCGCAATGCCAGCGGCCATGAATCCCAACGCGGGCATGTCGGAGCAGGAGCAGCAGATGGTGAAAGCGGTATGCGACCCCAACATTTCCTAAAACCAGGCCCGGGTCAAGGACAAGAGACACACGGCAGAGGTTGGAGACAGAAGAGAAGAGTTGGATATGGGGGTATATGGCTGACGAGTGTGTAGATGCAAATGGGTATGGAATCATGTCTCGGCAAGACAGTAATGGCGGGCATTATGGGTGGTGGCTTGGGTGCGATGTTCGGCCTGTTCATGGCTTCGGTACGTCCCTGCCAAATTCTCAACACGTGCAATACGAAGAAGAGAAGAGTGAAGGCTGATATGTGTAGATGCGATACGATACCCCAATGTCACAACCCCTCCCCGTTACAACACCGACTGCGAAACCCATGGCAGGCATAAAACCCTCGACCCTCGCCACAAGCAACGTATCTCAATTCTCCGCCGCGACATTACCCTCGACACCAGCCTCCTCCGCCTCCGCCTCCGCCTCCGCAACCCTCCCATCCACACTCTCCCCCACAGGCACAGTACCGCTCACCGACCTGCCCCTGCGCCAACAACTCCGCGCCGGACTCCGCGACATGTACCGCTCCTCCCTCTCTTCCGGTCGCAACTTCGCCAAAGTGGGCGCTATATTCTCCGGTACCGAATGCGCCATCGAGGGCCTGCGCGCGAAGAACGATTTATACAATGGAGTAGCTGGAGGATGTATAACGGGAGGTATACTGGCAAGGAACGCCGGACCGCAGGCTGTGGCAGTAGGATGTGCGGGCTTTGCCGTCTTCTCGGCAGCTATTGATGCGTATATGCGAATGCCGGAGGATGAGACGAGTAAGCCTATTGCTTAGGGTGGGATGAGTGGAGAGGTGAATATGGTGACAAAAGGCATGAGATGGGCCAAGCCCTAGGCTTCGTGACAACACCCTTAGGAGGGAGGATGATCGCTGTACGACTACTGTGTACCATCGATGGGTCAAAATGGGATACGACTCGCAACTTCAGCATTGGGCGGCGTTTTGGTATACTCAGATTATGTCTACACGGCTATCTAGCTTAGGCTATTGAGATCCAGTCTTGGGGATCTAGATACGCATAGCAAGAAGATCGTACTGTTGAAAACGATCTGAGGCATTAGCACACATGGGATAATCCTATGTGTGTAAACTGTGCCTATGCAGAAACCCTAGCCCTTCTTGTATTCAAACAGCTAAGATGTCACTTCAAAGGCGCATTTACTATTCACTCAGCCTGAGACCTGAAGCGTCCACGGGTAGTGATAATGTACCAGCCAATCAAAGCACACGAGCTTTCCCACACCGAAAAAAGTTGCGACCCCACCGCCACCATGGCGAAATCCTTGTGCACCGCCAACACCTCGCCTAGCGACCTGTTTTCGACATATACTGGAAATCTAGGATCTCCAAAATCCTGCAACAAGTGCAGTTACCGAGAGGGGGAAATAGAGAGTCATAACCGGTACAGCTACCTCTGCGCAAGATACACCACAATGGCGGCCCCAACTCCCATCCAGCAAAAGCCGATCCACTCCCTCATTCTCGACACCGGCCCTCTGATCAAGAACGCGGTTCCGATCGCCACAATCATAAACTCCGCCGAGGAACTGTACACAACCCCCGCCATTCTCTCCGAAATTCGCGATGAAGCGACCAGGTCACGTGTGCAAACCACGCTCATGCCGTTCGTAAAAGTCAGGAACCCGAGCCCAGCAAGCTACGACGCGGTGATTGCGTTCAGCAAGAAGACGGGCGATCATGCGGTGTTGAGTAGACAGGATCTGGGCATTCTGGCTCTGGCGTATGAGGTGCATTGCGAGAGGAATGGAGGCAACTTTGGTTTGAGGGAGGTGCCGAAGGGGCCGGTGAAGAGGAGACCTGAAGAGGAGGAGAGGGAGAAGGCTATGAAGGAGAAAAACGAGGTCAAGTCCGAGAAGACAGTAACTGGCAAGGAGACAGCAGCTGATGAGGGTTGGTTGCTGCCGAGTGGCAAACGCATTACAAAAGGCAAAGCGGCGAAGCCTACCAAGTTCAAATTTGAAGCCGCTAAGGAACCGGCGTCGACTGAGCAGACAGAGAGCGCCGAACAAGAAGTAGCTGAGGAGGGGTGGGCACAACCGACGGGGAAGCGAGCCACGAAGGCCAGAGCGACCAAGCCCAACAAATTCAAATTCGAACCCGCTGAAGACCTTGCGGCTGCAGAAGGTCAAGCTCAGCAGCCGGACGAGCAAAGCAATACTGTCGAGGCCTCCGAGGAGGAAAGAGGGGTTGCAGTCATTCAAGAGCAGGTGCAAGATCAGCTTCAAGATCAGGCTGAAGAGCAGGTTAAGGAGCAGGTTGAAGAACAAGTTCAGGAGCAGCTTCAGCATCGGGTTCCAGCGCAGGCCCAGGAGCAGGTTCAGGAACAGATTCAAGAGCAGATCCAACAACAGGTCAAAGAGCAAGTGCAAGAGAAAATCCGAGAGCAGGTTCCAGAGCAGATTCAGGAGCGAACTACCGAAGAAGAGCCAATCCAGTCCACAGCAGACGGAGTTATCAGCACGAATATTCACATTGCGCAAAAGACAGAACTCACAATCGAGTCTGACAACGCAGAGCCGACCACTCTCGAGAAGAACTCCGAAGGAGCAAAGCTCACAGCGCCAGCTGACGAAGGGGCTTCCGAGCTCCCAGAAACATCAACTCAGGAGGTTTTAGAGCCTACCACGATTCCCGAGAGCGTCAAACACGGCATCGCAGACCTCACCATCTCTCCGCAACCAACACGACAACTTACCCCCCCAGCAACCGAGTCATCCGCCTCAGAAGACTCAGACGACTCAGATGGCGACTGGATCACACCCTCCAACCTCACCGCCCACCAAGCAAAAGAAGCCGGTACCCAATCAAACACCCGCACAGCCGCGAATCCACAGATGGACGTAGCAACCATGACCATCGACTTCGCTATGCAAAACGTGCTCCTCCAGATGAACCTTCACCTGCTGTCAACAAACATGCAGCGCATCAAGCACGTCACCACAAAGGTTCTGCGTTGCCACGCCTGCTTCAACATCGTAAAGCAAATGGACAAGCAATTCTGCCCTCGCTGCGGGCAGCCCGCACTCCAACGCGTATCCTGCAGCACAAACGCGAAGGGTGAGTTCAAGATCCACCTCGCGAGGAACTACCAGTACAATAAGCGTGGGGACAAGTACAGTATCCCGAAACCCATTGGTGGCACGGCGAATAATAAGTGGAGTGGTCAGGGTGGCGGCAAGGGGGGTTGGGGTAGGGATCTTATCTTGGCAGAAGATCAGAAGGAGTATCAGAAAATCCTTCTTGATGAGCAGAGGAGTAAAACGAGGGATCTTATGGATCAGGACTACTTGCCCGGTATTTTGACAGGCGATCGGGGACGGGCTGGAGGAAGGGTCAACGTCGGTGCTGGGAAGAACCCCATTGCAAGGAAGAAATTCTAAATGAGATTTGGTTAGGCTGAGATCTCACGGAGCATGATAAGCAGGGTGAGGATGATGATGACGTAGCGGGCACATGGTCATAACGTGGCTTGCACAGCACTCGTACTACCGGCATATGGGTGGCTGACGAAATACCTAGCGAATAAAAAAAATCACAGTACAAGTTTAGGTGTGTTGATTAAAAGCTCAGCTTACGTTGTTCACCGTTTAAAGCTTCGATACGGATACGCGAACGCAAGGGCGGTCCTTGAATAGAAGCCTGGCTCAGCCAAATCGTGGGCGCAGTGGGACGGCGCTCATTACAGAGAGGCGGAACAACTCAGCAGCGAGCATAGCGAGGAGCTGAATACCTCATCTGAGTCAGGAAAATGCGCCATTGTAATAAAGAAAGGCATTGTCCTTCATTGTTGAATGCCATTGCAACAAAGGACCCCTTGCTCTATGCATCATCATGGCAGTTGTAAATGTTTCCACGTCTCTTATTTCTGTGTTTAGCTCCATTAAGCGTGTACGTCATAGTCCCCCCTCCTCCCTTCCCCTCATCCCATCTAACTCCCCAAAAAAATTGCAGCTTTCGAAACTATTATACACACCCAAGTGCACAGAGTCTTATCACCCTAGCCCCAAACCTGTCGATCCCTCGCGTCGACAACAACAACAACAAGGAATAGAAAAAGACTACCGCATCGACATTATCGCCCGCCTCCGGGGCCAGGAAATCCATGTCCCGGACGTCAGCTACATATACGCTGGATGGGACGTGAAGGTTCACCCCGATGTTGGGGAACTGAGACAGCACCTTGAAGGCTACTTTGAAAAATACATTTCGACAGAAAGTCAGCGGAAGAAACAGAAAAAAGTCGACAATGCGCTTTGTGTGGGGCATTTCTGGACGGATGTTGAAAAGAACAAGTTTGCGGTGTTGGGGGAATTGGTCGCTTGGGTAAGTAAGTCACTGCTTTTTTTGTAGTTTTACTTCTCCATGTCTTGGATTCTACGAGCTTGACACTGGATTAGTAGGCTGTGTTTACTGGTGGATGTACGGTGTTTAGTAGAGTCGTGTGTTTGAAGGGAGGAGATCCATGCTGACGTTGCGCCATCAGTTCTTCTTTTGGGACGACGAGATAGACTGCGGGATACTGACCAACGACCGCGATAAGACGGAGGCATATTGTGATGATACGCTTAAATTTATCAAGAGTTGCTTGCAGCCGGAGCTTGGGGGAGAGGTCCCGGCGCCGGGGCGGTTGCATAATTGCGGGCCGTGGGAGGGTATTGGGAGGGCGATGCAGGAGGGTCAATCAAAAGGTACGTTGGCATATACCATTCCAATCTCATGCACATGAAAAGGCTTGTCCACACCGCATTTCTTAGTCCTAGTCTCGCCATGTTTGAACCTCCGCTGACAAATCATCTCAAATAGAAGCACGCGACCGTTTCGCCGCATCCATCTACGGGTTCATAACGGGTGTCCGCACATCCCAGGCTACATGGGCTGTCGGCATGTCCACCTTCTCGGAATACACGACTCGCCGCCTGAAAACCGTAGGAACGGATCCTTGTATCGCCGTCATGCAGTGGGCATACGGTCTCTCTCTCCCACCCCGGATTTGGGACCATGAGGCAACAAAAGCCATCACACGCGAAGTAGCAATCGGCTGTTTTGTTTGGAACGATATCGTATCTTTGAAAAAGGAGATCGTGGATGGAGACGTAGATTCCACGATCCCCGTCCTCGTCTGGAACGAGGGCATCAGTGCGCAGGAAGCTGTGGATCGGTGCGTTAAGATGGCCGAGGAGAGTTGGGGAAGGTTGCTGGAAGCTGAGAAGAGGTTAATAGGTGTGCATATTGGGGAGACTGAGCAGATTAAGCGTGATATTGAGGTGTTTATTGGTGGGGCGAAAGACGTTCTTGTTGGACACATGTTATATAGCCTTCTTATACCGAGGAATATGAAGGGGGCGAGAATGGGTGAGTTGGATAGCAGCTTCAAGGTTGTGCTGTAGATACTTGGGTTTCGACTTTAGCGGCGCTGTTGTAATGGACGAGACAAAACTCCTTTGGCGGTAGATGAAGATACGACCAAGTGCATTGATAATTCTACCACTTCTGCTGTAAGCGCAATGAGGTAAACAAGTCTTAAAGATGGGGTACTGGTGCCGGCTCATTGAGGGCTAATAGGTCGCCCATCTCATCATTGGGCATCAGTCAGGGATCTAGTTGAGCTTGGCCTGGCCTGGCCTGCAACCATTCCAATAACCAACGACGATAGCGCCGACGACACCCGCGGCAGAAACATGCTACCTCGTACAAGAAACGCCAGTTCGAGGATGCTGCAAATCGTTGCTAACAAGCTTGTTGCGCGCCGTAGTTTTATCAAACAAGCTGGATCAGCCAATTCGACCTGCGAGAGGAGAAAGGGGGCGGCGGTGGCGGTGGCGATATTACAGAGAGACCGGCTGCCCTCGTTCTTAGCCAGGATGATCTCCGGCGTGGGGAGGAAGTCGCAGAGTTTGACGGGCCGGGTTTACACTCAGTATTCGAGAATCCAAGGCGTTACTGGACTCCATTCATGCCCACAGCCTGTGTCGTGATTCGACACTTCGCCGCTTGCTTTCGGACTATACGTAAGGGTGCGTGTAGGTATACACACATTCTGTTGCGCCTCGATCCTACTTCGGCCCGACTCGCACCGAAGCCGTGTATACATCTCAGCACCCACATCCATAGCAATACAATAACATCACTAAGAAGAACGTTGTTACTGTTATCACCCGTACGATCGTACAGAAGCCTACGAACAGTGCGAGAGAGGTCGCATCAAAAATTGACCACCCCTGTCTTCCTTCCTCTTTTTGTCCGCGGCGCAGGCAAGGGGCCTTCCTAGGCCATGGTAGACCGGGGGTGATAACCTTTGTCCCTGCGTCGCTCGATCCTTGATAGACCTATCGAAGACACTAGCCAAGCTGAAATACTACAACACAATCAGATACCACGACTCATAACAAGTCCACCAGGTTTGAACGAACATAATGTGAGCTTATGACATCCGAAGACGTGTTTAGTGATGAGAGATGGACAATAAGGAGATGAGGATATGAAGACTCTAGCAAGTAATATTAGATAATGGAGAGGGACTTGAAGAAGGATTGAGATATTCCTTGATTTATTGAAGAGTTTGAGAATTGAGGGGTACAGCTCCTACGTCCCCCGGGCACTCGTACACGACCCAAATCTTTTTACTCTCGTGGGACTTGAGATCGCTACGCTAGAGCAGGGCCACGTCCCCAAAGCGTTCCGCATACATACCCAGCGCCTTGATCGGGAATATGAACTTGTAGTTCGGGTAGGAAATCATACTGATTTACACACGGATTAGCACTCAACCCTCAAACTTGTCCACATCTCCCCAGATAATACTTACCAGCTTTTATTGAACACACCCTCGATCGACTCCTGCAACCACTCGCCGTTCTTCTGCTGCCTCCCCATAATCAACCTAACTGCCTTCTCAAGCGGTCCTTTCTCCGGGTATCTAGCTTCCAACATAGCGATAACCACCCACGCAGTCTGCACAACCTGACTCTGTGGGTGCTGATTCCACACACCATCCTCACAGCTCTTGTATGTCTCGCCCCACCCGCCATCCTCCATCTGCTTATCTAGGAAAAACTGACAAGCCCTCCTCACACGTTCACTGTTTGCATATGTCTCTCCACCGCAGGCAAGAGATTCGAGAGCGAACATGCCGGCGTAGGTGAAGCATATGCCCCAACTACCGTACCATGAGCCATCGGCGCGCTGGGCGTTGCGAATATATGCAACGGCGCGGTCGCGGAAAGCAGCGATCTCCTCGGCGCGGTAGGTGGGGTAGTGGTGTTGGAACATGTGGAGGGCCGTTACGACGGCGGTTGTGCATTCGGGGTAGTCGTATTCGATCATGATGTTGCCGAAGACTTCTGCGGCGTTGAGATGCTCAAGTAGCACGCTTCCTCGCGTGGGTTCGTAGGATGCGCAGCCACCGGAGGCATTTTGCATGGTGAGCAGGACGTCGATGGCGTCTTTCGTGCGGCGTTCGGAGATGATTGCAGGATAGCTGTGGTCTTTTTGGAGGATGAGGATGCTCTTGAGGCTCTCGGATGTGCAATCGCTAACCGTGTAGCCTTGTTTCCGTGTACTGAAGCCCCAAGCACCTTTGCGTTGTTGGCGGTAACATGCATGTTGATCCCGAGTCTCCTCGAGAATCTGCTGGTCTTCAAGAAACTCGAGTGCTTTTGTGAGCATGGGCTTCCACTTCTCATCATCAGACCAAGCACAGGACTCCACAGCCTGTATGAGAAAGGCAGTATCCCATGTCTGCACGCCGTTTGTGCCGTTCATCAGCATACCCTCGTCCTTCACCCAAAGGAACTCGGGCAGCGTTTTGACATGCTCACGGAAGGCGTGGGAGTCTGGACCGAGTTTGATGTATGCACACAGAGCGTTCATGGGACCATTAACAGGGCCCAGGTTTGCAAAGTCGGTGTTCTCGTCTTCGGCTTCGATGAGCCACCACACATGCTCTTCTGCGCGCTTAATCATCCAGGTTGGGCGAAGGTACGGAAACCAAATAGCAGCAAGGAACCAGAACAAGAGTTTGAGGAACCATGTCTTGGCATGGTAGTTATCCGTGGGCGCGATCGTGTTACGACGCGCAGCGAAGTTGATGGTCTCGAACGGCTCTACGAGCAGCTCTAAACGCAGTTGACGCGTCAGGTCGTTCAAGGGATGGGACCACTTTTTCGAGTAGACGTACGACATGGGCAAGAAGACCTGTCGCATGTGTATCCACCATCTCCAGGGTGCGAATGGAACCCAGTCTGGAAGGAGCCACAGCTCAGGCGGGCAGGGGTTGACGACATCCCATTCCGTCACGCCCAGCACGCTCAGCCAAAACTTTGCCCAGTGCGGTCCATTCAGCGCGCCGCCCATCTTCCAAAGTGTATCTCTCGCCTTTCGCATCCTCGGTTCTTCTGCATCTACACCCAACAGCCTCAATACGGTATAATTCATAGCGGTGCCAAAAACGCTACTCTCGCCCTCAATGTGTAGTCCCCACCCTCCATCTTCCGGATGTGCGCGGGCAAAGAGGTAGTTCTTGATCTCGATCGCGTGCGAAGCTGGTATCGGTGTCTCGGTGACATACCAGGTGATTACGAGGCCGGACAGGAGAAACATGGGGCCGCCGTACTCGCAGCCCCAATTACCGGGGGGTAGTTGGAGGTGGGAAAAAAACGAGAGGCCATTGTACGCGGCTTCGAGTGGCGTCTTCGCGGGGTTGAGGTCGGGTTGTTCCTATACCCGAATATGTCAGCTCGAGACTTCGCATGCGGCCGTGAAGCGTGTCTTCAAGCCGGGCGTAAACTCACCGTGTCCAAGCCCAAAAAGTATTTATCCGCTGTAGTCTGCGGCCACGCCTTGATTTCCTCTTCGCTTTGCAGATAGTGCCATGTCTGGCATCCGCGATCGTCCTTCAGCCTCCATCTTGTGTAGTCGGTCTTCTCGTGTCCTTCCTTGCTCTGGACTACGCCTGCGGTGTCCTTCAATATCTTCTGGCCCGCGCCACGCTTTGTAGCGCCATTGGCCGTGCCATTGGCGTGTGGCATTGTTTCCAGGTCCTTCCCTGAGATTCACGTGTCTTCCAAGGCTCACTGGATCATCCAAAGACGTGGCGGTGGGAATGTCTGGTATTTGGAAGATGCGGCCAGGTTCCCGGCCGGACATCTTGGCATGGACGCGCGATGAAGGCGAGAGCGACCGGGGTGACGACAGAATGTCAATATGAAATATACGACCTAATAAATATACAGGTCATCTTGCAGGTGATTGGTTATTGTTCGGACGACTTGGCAGGTACGCTCGGGTGATCGGCATATAACATGCCTTCGGCTCCAGATGTCAAGATACAGTGCACATGCTTTCTAGCCCCTCGAACGGATGGAATGGGGAACAGAGGTCATGGAAAGCAGAGCTGTCAGTTGAGGTGTGTGTATTGGACTTTGTGTATATTAGGCTTATCTCTCCCTGCGTAGCAATGTGGCTACGGTATATACATTCTCGTCCACCAACAAGCGACCACCAGGGTTCGCAACCGCGCTCAACAGAGGAACAAACAACACTGAGGATAGGAAAAGATGCATGCATCGCTATCCAAGCAAAAATAAGACTCGCCCGTGCGAATGCTAAAAATGCTCGTGTTGAAGCCTCGGATCATAACGTTCCCTTCTTCCCCATCGTAACCAATCGTGTTTCGGGTATCGCAGAAAAAAAAAAGATGCACCCCCTCAAGCTCAATCGCTAAGATCGGGGTTGGCAACAAACAGCCGCGTCCCCATGGTCGTGGTCCGCTCATCCACACTGCCCCGCCGCACAAGATCATCTTTGGATAGCTTCTTCTCCTGCACGGGGGCCTTGAGCAGCGACGGCGCGGGCATCTGTCCCACGTCGCCAAAGTTGCGCTCGCCACTACTGCCGCTGCCAGTGCTGAGATTTGTGCGTGTGTGTTCAAAGTAACTGCTATCGCTCGGCGCGTTCGGATCGTATTCGGCGGGGTCGGGCGTGGGTTCTTCTTGGAGATCGGCGAGCTCTCCGTCGGGCGACGAGTTCTGCGGGGGTGTGCTGTTCGAAGAGGCGCGGCCGGCGGGGCTGGCGTAGGACATGCGGCGGCCGGAGCCCAGGGAGCTGCGACCGGAGCCAGTGCGGTGGTGGTACTGGCCGTTCTTCACTGAGCCCGCGTCCTCGCCCTCGCCCTCGTCAACCTCGGACGCACTCAGGCGCATGGGCACGCCGGACCCGGTGTACGTGACTGGCGCGTACAGCGACGCCTTGGGGAGTCCGTGATGACGGCCGATCTTGGAGCGCACACCGCTGGCCATGCTTGAGCCGCCCGAAGCACTCCGCGGCGGGGCGTGGTGAGGCCCGCCAGCGACCTCCATGTTTGCGCGCATCTTGGCTTGGCGTTGCTGCGCGAGCATGCGCGGGTCTTCGTACTGCGCGCGGTCACACCAGACCGTGGCCTTTTGCTTGCGCATCAGGGCAACGTACGACGTGGGCGAGCTGCCGCCGGAGCGCGCGGACGAGGAGCGGCGGAGGTTGCCGCTGTTAGAGCGGTTCGGCGTGCCCGTGGTCGAGCTCGTTGACGATGTGGGCGTTCGGCGGAGGCTGCCCTGGTACTGCGTCGGGTACTGCGACGTCATGGTGCTGGTGGTTGGCGATGGGAACACGCCGGAGCTGGTCGTCCGTGTTCTTGAATGGCCGAGTTGCGCCTCGGGGTAGACTTGCTGCGGCGGCGGGCGTAATGCGATGCCCGGTTGTGCTATGGGTTTGCGGCGAAGAGGTATTGCTCCGTACGCTGGAGCCGGCGGGGGTTGCGCCATCACGGCTTGCATCTTGCTTGACGGTACTCCCTCGCTTGACGATTCGCGGGAAGTGAAACACTGGTCAGCGCCCTGACGTCAACGTGGATGCGTCAATGGAACCAAACACCGTGACTGGCGAGGTCACAGGGCGCGGTGAATAAAGGGGCTGGTGTTGATGTAGAGGTAATGGTAATGGTGATATGTAGAACTGTGGCTTGGCGCCCAGCTTGCGTCGTTCGCTGCAGCCCTGCGTTCCAGGCTTCCAATGCACTTGGCTTCCACTGTTTCCGGAATGGCCTGATGTGACGCGACAGCAGCTTAAGAACTCGTGATGCTGATGTCGTCGGCCGTACACCGGTGTAATGCGAAGTCAGCAGCGGGGAAATATTCGAGAGCCCCGCAGAACGAGTTTTGAGGATGATTAGCCGTCGTTGCCGTATCGTGGGCGGGCAATGGCTTAATAGAGCTGGTGGCCAGGGACGTAGTAGTAGCGGTGGTAGCCAGGGACGCTAGAGAAGCTTACTCTAAAGAAAGAATGGTCAATACAGCGAACACGAGCCGCGAAAGACGCGTAGCGTGAGTGCTTACTTACAGGGAACCTTCTCTCAGCTAGTGAAGAGAGAACGCCCGCGTGTCGATGCGACGCGTGGAGTGAATGCACGTGGCAAGTAATAGCTGAACAGTGAGAACGTGTAGGATTGCAGCGCCCACAGCGGAGCGGACGCTCAAGTCTTGTATCTACCGCTACCTCAACTGTCCATGGGCCCCGGGCTTGCCGTTGGAGTCGATTGCGCTAGAAAGGCGCGAGCCGAACATAGGAACAGGACTCCACCCATGGGCTTCAATGACGTTCCCAGCCCGATGGCGCGCGCGAGAGAATACGATTGTCGAGCTTAACCCCTCGTTGCACGTCCATAGTAGCCTCTGCTAACGCCACAAAACTTGAATCGGCGTCGTAGAAAGCACTGTAGTCAACCCACCCCCGAGTCCAATCCGCTTGCGGGTATGCGACTACTACAAGAGCCTTGTACACCGATTATCCTTGAGAGCGAGGCCTTGTCTGCGCATATCGCATGATACAAGTAGCTATATCCCACGAGAATGCCTGCTCAGCGTCGAATCATCGGCAAACGTGGCTCGAGCATGCGGGAGCTGGTCGCTCATTCACCAGTAATCATTGCGTAATCGCCTCTAATGCATTCATTCACTGCCAAACTTCACATCGCGATTGCTACGTTGGACAGAACGCTCGTGTCCCTTCATCAGTGTTTCATCAACCATCAACCTTTGGGCTACCGTGGATAAGAAGCGATGACCTCAGCCCTCATCTAAAAAATGCCTCACCAGTAAGCTCTTAGGACCAGCATGGCCGGTATATCCACCAGGGGGTAGGCCAAGTTCGAGGCTGCTGCAACCTAAGGCAGTCGCGCAATGTTTCACGTGCAGCGCTCGCAAACGCGATGTGACGAACTGCCTGCGAGCTTGCAAGAGAAACTAGCAATGCACATCGATGCACCATCAAGCCAGGTGCTTCCTCGCTCTCTAGTAGCAGCCATCCCAGCGAACCTTGGGACACACGGCCGGACAAATCTATAATCGTGATCTCTGCCGCACATGCTGAGCCTCTTAGGCAGGAAAATCTTCTAACGATATTGCACAGCAGCGCTTTCGCCAGCGTTTGGTTCTCGCTGAGGTTCCTAATCCACAGCCACCTCCTGAACATGAACAACATCGATTTCGAGTCATCCATCGATAAAACAACTGTGGATATGCACGTTTGTTAAAATGTATTTCTGGAAAATAGTTATGGAGAAGCCGAGCAAAACATTCGCGTAGCGTCGCATCCTTGAGCGACATCGTCCGCCACTGAGTAGCTGCACTCGGTAGACTTTGCGACGATCAGTGGTGTGTTGACTCGTGGTGTTGTAACCCCGCGTATTCGGTACGCAGCTTACGATGGTGCCATTGCTCGTATATTCGTTAAGTGAAGAAGACAAGCTGAAGATATCAGGTATGCGCTGGCTATCCTCAGCTGCGACACCTAGATTTTTGGTGTTGAGGGCGCACAACATCCGAACAGATCGCTCACCTGCATAAAGATCGCACAACTGCACTTAATTCCCGGCAGAGCGGGCTTCTGCAAGCTGACGAAAAGGCACCTGCATTGTGCGACGACGACTGGGCGTGGTATCTTTGAGGCCTTATCGTGAACTTCCTGATACGCAGATGAACTTGTTCGGTAGTCAGGTGTTCCGCTGTCGCTATAGCAGTTACGCGCTAGCATATGGCTTTGGCAAAGCTTTCCCGCCAGCACTGAGTGATAAGTTGCAAGTGTGAGACCTACATGCACCCGAGTGCATGGTCTGACGGTGGAAAGATAGTTCCACCCCGCTTCACGATCACACGATGGCTTGCACGTACTCCAGTGGTTCTCTGCGAAGTAAGCATTGAGAAGTGAAGTGTGTACAATATGCGCTAGGATAGACTGATGTATATGCATTCGTAGTTCCATGGTTTCGGAAGGATCCGTGCTCACCTCCGCTCAGACTCATGACTAAAAGTGGTCCAACTTCGTACGCACCAGGTTAGTAGATGAAAGGAAGTAGCTTGTACGGCGTGTCCTTCTTGAACTTCTCCCAAGCCGCTCCATAGCGCTTTTCGCAATATTCGTTCAAGACAGGGATTGCCCGGTTCGTGAAATCCCAGGCGAAGAAGGCGCCGACCAATGCGCCCAACGTGTAGCCCCCGCCGACCATGGCGTATCCTGCTCGCCACAGTGTGTAACCACCGTAGTTGATGTGCCGGGCATAGCTCCACAGTCCTCCAGTGTATGCCTTGCCCTTATTGTTCGGGTTGGCCTTGAAGCGCTTGCGTTGGATCTCGGCAACGAGCTCGGTGAGAATACCGACGACGTATAGAGAGCTGCCGATGAGCAGAGCCGGCTGAGGAAATTCAGTCTCGGTGGACGCAGATGTCGCAGTAAGTAGGAAGGCGTAGGTGCTAATGCTGTTGAAGACGGCGTTTAAGATCCCCACAGCAACGGCGCCTCCCACGGGCATCGGCTCTCCAGACAAGGCAGTGACCCAGATGTTCTGCTTTACAGCGGCGCCGACAGCCATTCCCAGCAGTATCAGTCTGTACGGCGACAGCCCCAAGCCATCGATCAAAGATACGCCGCTATGTGCCGGAAGCCCAGGAGGAAGTGTACGTAGTCCCACGCGGTGAATGAGGGACGTGCCGAGGCCTCGGGCGAGGATTGAATATTGCAAGAGCGGTTCGATACCGCGAAGAAGGAAGAAGGTCGCTTTGCCCACGTGCGTTGGCGTGTAGTCGCCGCGCGCAATGTGGTCCTTCTTCTTGGACACCTCCGAGCGAGGGTCGTTCGGGTTGCCTTGTTGATTAGGCATTGTGATGGTGCAGACTCAATCTGAGGACTGTTAGCCTATATAGCATATTTAAATCTGGCATAGCACGGTACCTGAGATCCGTGGTGTCAACTCCAGGTGGTCAAAAGTTTTGCACGCCAAGCTTTCACCCCGCCAACAGAACATGCAGTGTCCAACAAATATAAAGCTATACAGACAGACTGCTTGCTTCTGGAATGTTCTATGTACTGTAAGGGGCCAGACTCAAGGGGTAGATGCCAAAGAATGAAGGATGAATTCGATAAAGGCCTACAGAAGGTAGGTCCTTAGCTATATATACTTGGATTGCTCTTAGTGTATCCAGGAACGTGCTCAGAGCCTCTCATGTAGTCCAAAGGCCACATGTGAGCTCCGGCACATGATTCAAGGCTTCTCTGAAGCCGAGGCAACATCCTGGGCATAGCCCATTACATGGACATTGGCATTTGTCATCATTTGTCAGCAGCCAGAAGGTTCTGTCATGTTCTAGCTGGTTCTGTCATGTTCTAGCCAGTTCCATGAGATTCTAGAGGGTTCTATGAGATCCTAGAGGGTTCTATGAGATTCTAGAGGGTTCCATGAGATCCTAGAGGGTTCTATGAGATTCTGTTGGCTTCTATAGGGTTCTGTTAGGTTCTATAGGGTTCCATGAGGTTCTATAGGGTTCTATAGGGTTCTATAGGGTTCTATAGGGTTCTATGGGTTTCTGTAAGGTTCTATAGTGTTCTGTAAACCAAAGTGTCTCTACTAAGGACAATAGAGGTCTAACCTCTTACAGGCTGTGGTCTGAGTCTGAGTCTGAGTCTGAGATAGTGCTAGAGTTAGTATAGAATGTGGGTGTAAGGGGCTGGACCCTGAGGGCAATAGCTAGTGTATGTAATGGGCCAGGCCCCAGATTTTAGGTTTAGATCCTTACA
>ML976020.1:234379-256396 GCA_010015635.1 Clathrospora elynae
TTATCCCTTCTTCCGCCCTCTGGATTACAATAATATAGAGAAAAACAAATCTTCAAGAAAAACGGAACAAAACTTCATCACACTTTCTCCCACCCCCTATCTCACCGTCTCCCACTACCCTCACCCCACCCAACAGAAATAAACAAATCCCCCCCTTTTCTCGTCGGCGTGAGTCGCGGAATCCACACCGGACTCTTCACCCCCTCCGCATCCACGTCAACATCCCGCCCAACATTCAGCTCCGCCATCTCATCCCCGCGCTTCCGGCGTACGTTGAGCGGCTGCACGACATGCTCTTCATACATGACCGGGCTCTTTCCCCACGCGCCGCTTTGCACCCTACTCTTGCGATCAAAGCCTAATTTGGACGCCGGGGTCGAGCTCCAGGATTCCGCGCTCGAGCTTCTCACATGCGAGCGCGGTGGAGGAGGAGAGGTAAAAGGATCAGGATCCCTCCTCTGCGGACTACTATTCAACCGCCGTCTCGATTCTAGCAACAGCGGTGGAAGCGCCTTGTCCCGTGTACTCAGGAGCGTCGACGGGTCGGGTCTTCTTCTGCTTGTTCCATTCCCATTCCCGGGCTTGTACTTGTAATAGGGCGGGGGGCTCTTTGGACTTCTGGGGACGAGCTGATTCGACGCGCGCGGTACTTTGGGGTAACGCAATTTTGAAATTGGAGACTCGGCCACGGGGGAGAGCGGCACCGGCTTATTGCTGGTGCTATCGTCGCTGAGCTGCTTGTCGTCGTCTTCGTCTTCCGGGGTCGGGTCGTTGGGGTCCATGGTTTCGAAGCTGGTTTGGCTTGAGACTGAGTCGCGGATGTTGGTCGATGTGCGTGAGGATACGGTGCTGTGCGATGTCTTGGGCTTGATGTGCACGGATTTTGTGGACTCTTTGGGCCGAATAATCAGCGCTGGACTGGCTTTGGGTGTGGTGTTTTGACTGCGGTTGCTGGTGAAATAGTAGTCGATGATATCGCCGGCTTGGCTTGCATCGCGGGAGCTGGCGGTCGTGGCTTTGGACTCGTAGGATGTGGATGTGGATGTAGAGGTCATTTGGAAGGGCGGTGCGAGATGTGGTCGGGATGCGGGTTGTCGGGGTTGAGGTGACCCGTTGGAGATCTCCGTCGCGGCGACCCTTTTAGGCTGGGGTCTCTCATGGCGTATGGGAATATTGAGGAACAACTCCGATTGCCGGGCTGATCGACGGCTGCTGGTAGCGAATGTCGGCATAGTTCTTGAAGGCTGAAGAGCTCGGATCGGTGGGATTGGAACTGGTGGCGTTGGCAACAGCATTGAGGACCTCCTGCAGGCCGGCATCTCATCCTCTTCAAATACTGTCTCCTGCGTCATAGTACTGACGGGTCGGAAAGGCATGTTAAGATGCGAAGGAATGCTTGCAGGTCGTTGACGCCCCGTACTAATTTTGGGGGCCTTCTTGGGCACTACGGAATTCCCATCCAACTCAGCGCTTATGGCCATTCCGATTTGGCTCAATGGAAGCGACGATTCTGATGAGTTGTTTGAGGTTCCCACACCAAGGCGTTGCGCTGGTCGCACAGCCTTTGCGCCTCCTGGACGACCATTCTGAGATCCTATGCCGCCCTTGCGTCGCGCTGGAGGGGGTACCATGAGGAAACGTGTTGGCTGTTCTGGTCCATTTTCCATTTGGACGTAATGCGAGAACCGCGCAGACTGGCTCTTCTGTCGTTGGCCTAGGCCCTTCTCGTCTGTATTCAGAATAAATCTTCGCTCCCTTCGTCTCCGTAAGCACACACTCAGAGCCATTAATCCGATAGCCATAACGAACGCTGCCACAGCAGCCACGGAGAGTCCAGCAATTTGCGCAGCTGTCATTCTGATTGGCGCCTCTGCAGCCGTCGCTGCCGGAACAGATGTAAATGACATTGAAGAGGTCGCAGTCGGAAAAGACGAAATTGTATCAACGAAAGCGGACTGTGTCGGGTGTATTCCAGTTTGCTGGGCGGATGTGATTATCGAGGCGGTGGTGCCTGCTGACCTCACTGAAGATGTCGACATAGTGCGAGGAGTGCTGGTGACGACGTAGGTAAGAGCACTCTTGGTGGGCATGACCGCATCTTTCTGCCCGAGACAGATGCCATACGCTGAGTCGAGGGAGGCCTTCTGCTCCGCGGTCGGGCACGCTAGATAGACACATCCCAGAGCCACTTCACCCAGTGACTCTCCCATATTACTATAACGAGAGCAGAGACATGCGATACTTTCTTGACCAGAACATGCAACGGGAAATCTTTCGTCCAGTGAAGCCCGAAGACATGACTGCGCGCAAGAAGGAACGTTTTGTTGAAGCGCTTGCGGAAGGGAGCTTGGTGTGGAAGGGACAGAAGGAGCTGCCTCGAGCGGCGAAGATGTTATTAAGAAGACTGAAGAGACGGATAGCCTTTTCAAATAGCTCAAAAGCATAGTTGTACAGTATCTGCCCCTAAAGTAAGCTACATCTTCTGTGGGATCGATGTAAGACAAGAGTTTACTCACTAAGAGATCTAGACATGAGGAAATCTGTAAAGAAGCGCTGAGCCAGCAGCGGAAATGAACAAGGAAATTGAAGGAGAGAACACAAGGAAATTCGTAACGTGTGCGCAGTCTCATGAAGTTTTGTTGATGTATCCAAGTGGAATCCATCGAGGGATGGTAGGCTGACAATATGTATCGGCACATTTGCCAGCCGCCATGTTAGAGCCGTGCCTGGGCAACCGCTGAGGCGCAACGTTAGTGTAATTTTGAGATGGGTGACTCCCATGGTAAGCGCTCGGGGAATTGGTTGAAAATGATTGACTGGAAAGTCGTCGGTTACATACTGCTGCGGTGCGATGATGCTATTCTAGGCGCTGGCATCTGCGCTAAGCGCCGGGATCTATGCGAGTCCACCACACCAGCCAGTAGATGCACGGCAGCTGTGTAATCCTCACGCAGAACACCCAAAGCAACCCTTGGCCTACGTCTTTCGCAATAAAAAAAAACACGTTACCAGTCTACGTTAGCGACCAGTCCATTAATAATATCAGGATGCGAGCGCATCATGGTATATGAGTGATATAATGCTCGACATGTCGTTCACGCATCGAACGACTGCAAATGTCCTCCAGTCAGGTATACATGCTCGCAATCGTTTAGTAGGATAGCAGCGCCGCAAACTCCTGCGGTTTGAAGCAGAAAAGGAAAGAGTCGCTGCCACTTTGAGTTCACCATATCATAGGCGACCCTAATTTCGACTGTTGTGATAAGGACTGACAAGAATTATTATCTCGGTCAATAAATGCTGGAGCGTATGGCGTAGGTTCAACGTGAGGAAACTTGACGGGGCCAGGGAATAATAGTGGTTCACTTTGAGATGCTCTTGGAGGCCTGATAGACGAAATGGCTAGAGTGGTAGTTAAAAGGTGTCTGCTGGAAACAGCGAACGGCGGAGGTCCTTGCCAGTTGCACGCATCGATGTCGTCAAGCCGATCGCTTTTATTGAAAGAGAAAGTTACGTAGTTTGGCTCCGATAGTAGTGCGGAGAGAAGGTTAGAGCAGCATGGCAATCGCGGGGTTGTTATGGATCGATCAACTAGCGCTCATCGCTCGATCAGGTACATGGCGCCTCGCCGGTGTAGTCTCCGGTGCGGTATTCATGGCCCCGGGCCCCCTTTCTGCCCACGTTCACGTATGGTCAATGCTCCCGCATATCGTCCATTTCGTCAATTGATACTCCCGTATCCTGACTCGGACGAACTTTCCAGGGGTCCGAAACACAGGTCGAGATGCCAGCACAACTTCCATGAGGCACGCTGAACGTGGTATAGATGTCACTTGAGCGTGCTGGTGGTTGCAGCGTGCTCGCTGACGAAAACTTCCAACGTGCTGTTCCAAATATGAAAGGTGGTGTGGGATGACGTTGTAAGGCCAGTCACGGCAGCGGTGCCGGTGCTCATAAACCAAGATCAGCGGCACAAAAGTAAACAGGACAGGCACCGTCATACCTGGGAGCGCTTATGGAGCTCTAAAATGGTTGCGGAAGACGGGATGCTGCCTAAAGATGCCGAACTCTGATAGCGGCCTGTTTGGCCCGAGAAGGCGCGAGTCGAGGAAATGAGGATGAGATGCAACGGACGTTTGGCGACTGTTAACGTGCGAACGCGCTAAGGCCCAGAACGGAATGGAGCCAATAGTGCGCAGTTAAATGGTTGAGCAAGGCGCGAAGGTGATGAATGGCTGATAAAGTGTTGGCATTCTGCAGCAGCGAAACCTTCTTTTCAGCACTACCACCGGACAATGATGATGAGGTAGAACAGCAGCAGGCACTGCTGTGTCAGGCCGAGTTCTTGGACACGACGGGTGAGACATGGACTGCCTGTGTAGCCAAGCGCAACAACGTTTCAGAGGAATTGGGGTGCGTCTGCCGCGGCCCCAGGCGTGAGGACCTTTTTTTTTCTATGGGGCGTCGAATTCCACAAAGCTTCTGGAAAAGCTGCTAGTTGGAACTCTGGCGGGACGGGACTTTCGGGGGTCGCGTCTGGCAGTGCTATCGACAGCGCTTCCATGTCGAACTGGTGCAACAGAGGCGGCATCAGGGCCTGCAGAGGCTGGAGACGCGCTGGGTCCTGTCGTACTCGGGAGCCAATTGCTGATCATGACTTACGGTGAGCAAGCACCCAGGCGCGCGGACGAACAGGCGGGCGGAAGGCGTGAGCATGCGTCTGCGGTACAGGCTGTGAGGTCGTTCCGGAACATGAGCCTCCATGATGCCAGTGCAGGACAGCCATGGTAACATGTAGCAGTGTGTTATAGGTGTTGGCCACCATGCCGTTGGTTTCTAAGCAGAGTGGGTCGGGGCATCGAGGTCGGGCCAAGCTAGCTACCTCTGGCGTAGCTTTCTTGCAGGGGTACCAGCTGCACGATTCGGGCAAGCGCGACTCCTTTCGTGGCCTTCCAAAAGCCTTCCTGCCTCGACTTCTTTGCCTTTTCCTAACCGCCAGCTGTCCATCGCTGTCTGCCGACACCCTCGCCAAATCCTGCAGTGCGACCCTCGGCCCTCTTACACCGTGTCTGTCTCTGGTTGCGACACTGGTGACCCGCGAACAACAGCTTGTCTTTAGCCGATCTACACCCGAGCCGACCTGGCAGCAACCCTGAGACCTGTTGCAGCGAAGCGAGTCTTTCATACGCCAACCATCCCTTTGACACCTTCACCTGCACATTTACAACACCCGTCCTTCGTTCTTTCCCCATCCGACTGAAGTCCATCGCGCCTGCCACTGAGCAGTCTGCAACAACAGGTGAGCCTCAGTGCAGCCCCCGAGGCCCATGTCGCGCCTGCCTCGCACAATCTCTGGCCGCCAAGCGTCGCCGTTTGAGCAAGCAAACACCCGCCTCGTTGTCGGCCTCACCTGCGGCCAGCGTCGCCAAGCTTTTCCACGCCATCGACAGTTACTGACAGTCTGCCAGATTTCCGTATTGGCCGGCCTCGACACAATATCCCTACGCCCCTTCATCCTAATAATTCCCTTGGATACCTTCCATACCAGCCGTCATGGGTTGTGGCATGAGCACAGAGGAGAAGGAGGGCAAGCAGCGGAATGAGGAGATTGAAAACCAACTCAAGCGCGACAAGATGATGCAGCGCAACGAAATCAAGATGCTACTTCTCGGTCGGTAGTATGCGACGCTCGCCACAACACGTGCTAACATGCCGCAGGTGCCGGTGAATCCGGAAAGTCGACCATCCTCAAGCAGATGAAGCTGATCCACGAGGGCGGCTACTCGCGCGATGAGCGCGAGTCGTTCAAGGAGATCATCTTCAGTAACACGGTGCAGTCGATGCGCGTCATCCTCGAGGCGATGGAGTCGCTGGAGCTTCCGCTCGACGACCAGCGCGCCGAGTACCACGTACAGACCATCTTCATGCAGCCCGCACAGATCGAGGGCGACAGCCTGCCGCCCGAGGTTGGCAACGCCATCTCGGTACTGTGGAAGGATGCCGGCGTGCAGCAGTGTTTCCAGCGGTCGCGCGAGTACCAGTTGAATGACTCGGCCAAATAGTGAGCATCTATTGTCATCTCGGATGCGCGACTCCTCATTGACGTTTACAGCTACTTCGATTCTATCGACCGTATTTCTGCGCCGGATTACATCCCCAACGACCAGGACGTCCTAAGGTCTCGTGTCAAGACCACCGGCATTACCGAGACGACCTTCATCATCGGCGACCTCACCTATCGCATGTTCGACGTCGGTGGCCAGCGTTCAGAAAGAAAGAAGTGGATACACTGCTTCGAGAACGTCACTACCATCCTTTTCCTGGTCGCCATCTCCGAGTATGACCAGCTGCTCTTCGAAGACGAGACCGTCAACCGTATGCAGGAAGCCCTTACACTATTCGACTCCATCTGCAACTCGCGGTGGTTCGTCAAGACATCCATCATCTTGTTCCTGAACAAGATCGACAGGTTCAAAGAGAAGCTGCCCGTCAGCCCCATGAAGAACTACTTCCCCGATTACGAGGGTGGCTCCGACTATGCTGCGGCTTGCGACTACATCCTGAACCGATTCGTCTCGCTCAACCAACACGAGACGAAACAGATCTACACGCATTTCACTTGCGCCACAGACACGATGCAGATCCGATTCGTCATGGCTGCAGTAAACGGTACGTCTCGCCCATCACTATAAGATTGAACCATGCTGACGTGTCCTAGACATTATTATTCAGGAAAACCTTCGGTTGTGCGGTTTGATATAGGCAAACGGTTGCGGAGTAAACGAAACATCAATCTTCCAAACTGGATCTTGAATCACGGGTTGCATGCCTCATGTCGTCCCACAGGCGTTGTGGACATATCTTGCTTGCTTGGGCTTCCTCTTCCTGTCGAATGGCTTGCTCCAAGGCCCGCGTCGCTCTCTCCTCGATACCCTGCGGGCGGGCTTGTGAGAAGGCTATAGCACAACACGAAGTTGCTTTATTTTCTTCATCTTCTTGGGGGCAAGGGATTGGGAACTTCCCTCATTGAAGAACTTTGAATGGGCGGGCAACCGAGCGTGGGAACCGTGTACAGCTGTGCCAAAAGAAGGATTTTTTTCTCTTCCTTAATTAATGTTCTTTTCCGAGTGTCTATTCTCCTTATGCTCCACAACAATCTTCTTATTAGTATTTTCTCGTGGTATAGGCGTGGCGAACTCGCTTAGTATGTAAACAAGCATGTGTGCGATATGTAGTGAAATGATTGATTAGTCTCAAGACACGCCCTATTGTTATTATTGATCGTCAACGCTCGTGCGCCTTGCATATCATCACTTCTGAAACTGGCGTCGCTTTGTTTCCCCCCGTTTCTACCCCCCAGAAGGGTGCTCCCGCCACACCTGTACCCTGGATAAAGCAAGGGATACTTCGGCAGTTAAGCAAACACGACTGCCGGATGTCGATATGCACAGTCAGCCAACTGTCCGTCCAAGACAGATGCTGCAAAATAAAGTGGATACAGCAGTGATTGATTAACAAGGCGGGCGGGCGCCTTCCAACCTTTGCTGTGCTAGAAGTGTGCTATGTAAGCCCGCACTCCGCGTGTAGTCGTAAAGCAAAACTTTATATCTGTTGACTCAGTGCTAGTGGATCTACATGCACATCTTTCTTTTAAACCTTATACCGGTAGTAGCGGAAGCAAAACTAAACATTAACGAACGCCCCCGCTACGGTACTGATGCTGCCCGCGCGCTTCTAGTAGCATCTGCCCCCTGTCTTCCCTTAAGCTAACACGTAGTCCAGGGTAAAGGTCTTTGCTACTATTATAACTCGCCTACACTAGCTGCACTTAAATAGTACAAGGACTACGATATTAGGGCAGTCTCTGCCCTTGTACAGCGCTCTGGTGGACGGTGTTCATGTCGCTACGTTCAGGTACAACGTGCGGCATATGCACCTGCGGGCACTTGCGCAGAGGCTGGTGGGGTAGGCACGGCGTATTGCTAGGGTCGTCTGGATGATTCGCGCAGAGGACGAAGCGTCTTTTTAGTGTATTTCTTTCTTCTCGAGTAGGGAGATGAGATACTTTAACCAAATAGAGATTGCTCTGCGGAGACGATTCAACTTCGAAGCAGTTGATGACTTTTCCTGGGCAGGGGCTGCTTCGATGAAGCGTGTCTTGGAGTGAGGCACTGAACTTGGTTGGTTGGTTGGTTGGTCTGGTAAGTTTATCTTTGATAATGAAGTGGAGTGTTACTGATATTGACAGACAAGCACTGACGGGCCGTTGCTGGAGCGTTTTCTTGTAACGACAGCATGGCTTCCTTAGCTCGCCGTCAACCGATCCTTCACATTGCCACGGCATAGACCCTCGATCGAACTATCGAACTCCAAACAAAGACGAACGTCTGGCCCTCTCGACCGCCTGTAGCATGGTTTGCCTAAAGGTTGGCTACGAGACCAAGTACATCGATTACTTGTACCGTGCGGATGAGGAGCAAAGTGCCCCTAAGTTCCTAGGGTACAACGCCCTTAAGTGAGTATGCTCAATAACTAGAGATTAGCGAGGAAGACTATAGGATTACTTACTAGGTCTTAGTGAGCCTCTCTTAGTACAGCTAACTAATGTAAGGGTTGCGCAAAGCATGCAGTTATCTGTTAATAAGATTGAATTGATAGAGAGCTATGAAGGCACACTGGCGGGTTTTCAGTGTGTGTCGCTTATTTGCCACACTAAGCAGGATAGGAATAGATGTATCTCATCCATGTCTAGGCTCTGCCGAGATTCTTAGGGCCTGGCCCATCACATACTGTTTCTAACTTCATTAAGATGGTATGCTAACACGAAGATGAGGTAAAAACACAAAAGACTTTCGATTTATGTCTCTAGACAAAAAAATCTGTTATATAAGTCTCTTTACTAGCCTCCTAATGCTACTAACAATATGCTGTCCAGCGCCTAGAAGGTGTGAAATAGGCTAGTAACAGTAAGTGTAAGTCTATCTCTTTGTTTTGTTTCGCTTTATCTCGCGTGTCCAGTAAGCTAACACGCTTTATTAAAGATTCTCTCTTAATCTATACTAACGCGTTTAAGCCGCAGATTATTCGCAAGTTCCCTAGTGTCCGCTATGGATAGATTGTCTCCTCTAGCGTGGCCTAGTAGCATGCCGCCTAACGCTATTAGACTAATACAGTCTAGCGTGCAGATATAGCAGTCGAGGAAGGAAAAATTGAGGGAGGAACGGGTAATAGGTAAGCTACTAGCATTGTTGCTGTTATGATATGGCTAATCATCGGGTAGCTCATCTGCCATTGTTAGTCCTTGGTTACTGATATTTCCAAACAGTCGCTCGAAGGCTACGTCCAGGATACGGAGACGGAACTAGAAGAGCCAGTAAGCGAGCACTGGCATTACAGAACATACTATGGCTAACAATTAGGTAGTTAGTACAGTCATAGTTGGCGCATGGCTGGAGGTCATAGGCATCACATGCGACCCAGTACTGGACATGCATGCAAATCTACAATTCCCTCAACATGGGTAGCCGGCAAGCAGCTCTGCTAGCGCAACTCCTGTATCGGCGTCCTGGAACCTCTCTGAGCTACCCCTCTCATGGTGGAGGAGTACCTCAGCTCCGATGATAACAAACATGGTTCTTGAACGGCATGTCTGTGTTGTTGTCTGCGGCAGCGCTTGATGAGGTGACAAGGCCACGGAACTCAAGGAGTACATATTTTTTTATTCTTTTTTCCTCGAGGTAAACTGGCCATGTATGCGATTTTGAAAATAAGCCTGTTTCCCTCGTTCACTTCGTCTCGCCTCTCTTCAACTTGCTCAACCCTAGCTACAGAACGAGGAACAATCTCGTGTCTGGCGGCCCTGGACACTGCTTTCGCTAACGAATATGAAACGACTGCTTCTCTGTGAAGTTGCAGCTTTGTGGGATGGTCCAGGTGTATTTGTATATCGAACAAATCAAGTGTGATGATAGGTACTATAGTCTGATTTGTGTATGTACTTGTTAAAAATACTGAAAACGTGTCGTGTTGAGGATGACTGACTGGACAGGCAACACTGAGTCGTCAGCCTTTCGATCGCTGTTGCTCGTGCCCCCTGGAGTCTGCGTCCGCGACGGACAGCGAGACGGATGGACGGCGGAGAGTGAGACACATGACGTGGTTGCCGGGAGAGTTATTTATGGAGACAAGGTTGCCCCACTATCACGGATCTTGCCCTGAGCGCTTCCAAGTGGTGTGTTTGATAAGTCTGGGTGACGTGACGGTTTTGACAGGTTCATGCAAAGCATGGTGTCACAAAAGCAGGAACATGACGAACGATGAGGAGGAGCGGGACAAGAGCTCCCGTTTGGCGACATGGCGGGACAAATGCGCGATGTGCTATTCGGTAGTTTGGTTATGGTAGAGGTGGAAGAAAGTGCAATGATGCTGCGCTAAAGGCGGAAGGTGACGTCCAACGGGCTTAAGTAGGGTAGGGTAGTGGGGATGCGGCTAGAGGGCTCTGTGACAGCTCGCGTAGAGCAGTCTGTCAATAACCACCAGATATACTCCTGGTACTCAAAGCCGGTATACATCCGCGGTGCCTGCGAGACAAAGAAGACCACAGTGCAAATGCGGCGTTGTCTCATCCTTGATTGCGACTTCATACTCCGGTTGGACGGATGGGGGCGAGGTGTGAAGAGGGTGCTGAAGAGGCAACCGGGCTGCTTATGTTGGGTCGCGCCTGCCCTGATGACTTGGGCGTCGGTTTAGGAAGCCACGGCCAGGCGCTATCCACGCCGCAAGAGCGCAAAAAACACATTGCGGGCCTGCCGCCGTTCAGGTTTATGTCGCGCGTGCACATATACCGAGCTAGGCATGCGACGGGCCCCAAGCTCTACCTATGCTATACACGTCGTCCGTCCGCATCTTCACCACCCTAGACCCTCTCCACGCAAACCTCTTACGTCGCGCCTGCATGCACTGAGGCGCGTTTTGCCAATCCTCGGCGCGTCGTCAAGCAATTCTTGGCCACGCTTCCGCCAGAACCTGTTCGCTGGGCCGCGTAGCCCGTAGCCACCTGGGCACGCCGAGGCTGTTGTCTACGTAGCCCGCCAACATGCCGCGACCTGCATTCACCAGCAAACTTTCGCTCCCCCACCGCCTCAAGCCCTCAAGCACCGGCACGCTTTCGACACCCTCATCCGTCCCCGCGAGCCGCAACGTCAGTCCCAAGCGCGCAATGGCAGAGCAGCTCAAGGCCGGCCTGGTGCTGCGGGCGAACGTCATCAAGGTGCGAAGGGCGGCACATCCCGTCGAGGAGAGCACCCGCTAACCGTGCTGTAGGGCCGAAATCTGGCTGCAAAGGACAGGAGCGGCACTTCTGACCCTGTGAGTATTCTGAAGCCTACACCACTGTGTCCAGACTTGCTGCTAACCACTCCCCAGTACCTCGTCCTCACCCTCGGCGATGCCAAGGAAGCCACCCCCGCCATCAACAAGACGCTGAACCCGGAATGGAACCAAACGCTCGAGCTCCCCATCGTCGACGAGCAGAGCTTGCTGCTCGAGGTCTGCTGCTGGGATAAGGACCGCTTCGGCAAGGACTACATGGGCGAGTTCGACGTCATCCTCGAGGATCAGTTCCTGAACGGCCAGCCACAGCAGGAGCCCCAGTGGTTCCCGCTGCAGTCGCGACGCACAGGCAAGAAGAAGTCGGTGGTCTCCGGCGAGATCCAGATCCAGTTCGCCCTCATCGACCCGGTCAACCTCAGCGCGACGCCCGAGCAGGTCCTGCAGAAGTTCCTCGCCATTGCAGGCCAGACGCCGAGCCCCGACGACGAGGATGAGGAGCTCCTGATGCGCGGCGACAGCAATGCCACCGACGCCGACGACGACGATGACGACAGCTCTGACGACGTGCCCGACGAATCCAAAAAGGCCGACAAGCGGGAGAAGCGGCGGCGCAAGCTCAAGCTGGCCCGGCTGCGGAAGAAGGCCAAGCAGATGAGCGGCTACGAGTACTCGAGCAACGGCGATGTGGCGGGTGTGCTCTTCCTGGAAATCCAGAAGATTACCGACCTGCCGCCGGAGCGCAACGGTGAGTTCCTTCCGCCCCTTCAGCTACGCGCCCGCTCATCGACCTGCAGTGACGCGAACCTCGTTCGACATGGACCCCTTCGTCGTCACCTCGCTCGGAAAGAAGACTTATCGCACGCGCACCATCAGCCACAACCTCAATCCCGTGTTCGACGAGAAGCTCGTCTTCCAGGTCCTGCGACACGAGACCAACTACTCCGTCAGCTTCACCGTGGTCGACAAGGACAAGTTCTCGGGCAACGACTACGTCGGCACCGTTAACTTCCCGCTCGAGAAGGCCGTCTCTACCGCCCCCCAAGAAGACCCAGAGACCGGACTCTACAAGCTCCCCGAGCCCTCAGACTCCCCTGGTGTCTCTCCGTCGAGCTCCGAGGCCAGGCGATCGCGCTTCCGTCTCCCCGTTTCTCGTTCCTCCTCCACCCACAGCCTCTCTCGTCTAGGCCGCCCATCACTCAAGAAAGAGTCCTCCACAGGGTCGTTGTCCGTAAGAGACTCCACTGCTTCCCTGCCGATCGCGCCCACGAGCTCCCCGAACAACGCTGCTGCCGACTCTTCGGGTAACCTCGCGGTAGCTGGTGCGGTAAACATCAACCAATCCGCTGCCGACGATGAAGACTTGAAGATGTACACCCTTCCTATCGAGATGAAGCACAAGGACCGATGGGAAGCCAAACACAACCCAACCCTTTACATTCGCGCCAAGTACTTGCCGTACAAGGCTCTGCGCCAGCAGTTCTGGAGAGCCATGCTCAAACAGTACGATGCCGACGACAGTGGCTTGCTGGACAAAGTCGAGCTGACCACTATGCTGGACACGCTCGGATCTACGCTGCATGAGGCCACCATTGACAGTTTCTTCGACCGATTCGTCATGCAACACAATGGCGAGGAGCTACTAACGTTTGACGAAGCCATAATCTGTCTCGAAGATCAACTCCAAGTCACTGAGGCGAAAGACGCCAAGAAGTTTGCATCTAGTGGAATCCTTACACCAGGCACGGAAACACCTTCATTGGCGTCCGGAAACCTTACACCGGTCAACATGAATAGCTCCACGACCTCGATCCCAGTGCTCGAAACGAATGTCCTGGGCAGAGAGGGTGAAGAGGGCGAAAATCTTAACGTCGATGATCTGGCCGATGAAAAGGGCGAAGAGCATGTCATTGAGATCCGCGAATGTCCCATCTGCCACCAACCGAAGCTGAACAAGCGATCCGATGCTAATATCATCACACACATTGCGACATGCGCCAGCCAGGACTGGAGGCAGGTCAACAACATCGTCATGTCTGGATTCGTCACTTCTAGCCAAGCTCAGCGCAAGTGGTACTCCAAGGTCATCACCAAGATCTCTTACGGTGGCTACAAACTGGGTGCAAACTCCGCCAACATATTGGTTCAGGATCGTCTTACGGGTCAGATCAACGAGGAGCGCATGAGCGTCTATGTGCGATTGGGTATCCGCCTACTCTACAAGGGTCTGAAGTCCAACAATATGGAGAAGAAGCGAAGTGAGTATTTTCCCTCTACCATATCAGTATCCTACTAACGCGTGACAGTCCGCAAGTTACTCAAGTCCCTCAGCTTCAAGCAGGGAAAGAAGTACGACGATCCTGCTTCGGCTTCCGAGATTCTACCCTTCATCGCCTTCCACCAGCTCGACATGTCAGAGGTGCTGCTGTCGACGGAACAGTTCAAGAACTTCAACGAGTTCTTCTACCGTGCATTGAAGCCAGGCGCACGCCCATGCTCCGCGCCTGAGGATCCACGAGTCATTGTTTCGCCCTCTGACTGTCGAAGTGTCGTCTTCAACACCATCGACGCGGCGCAATCTATCTGGGTCAAGGGTCGGGATTTTACAGTCGAGCGTCTCCTTGGCGATGCGTACCCACAAGACGTCAAGCGTTACCAAGGAGGTTCTCTGGGTATCTTCCGTCTTGCTCCGCAAGATTACCATCGTTTTCACATTCCTGTCGACGGTATTCTGGACGAGCCAAAGCTTATCGATGGAGAGTACTACACTGTCAACCCGATGGCTATTCGCTCGTCTCTCGACGTCTATGGCGAGAATATTCGTGTCATTTGTCCTATCGACTCCGTCGCTCATGGGCGAGTCATGGTTATCTGCATTGGTGCCATGATGGTCGGCAGCACGGTCATCACGCGCAAGAAGGGTGAGCAAGTCAAGCGTACGGAAGAGCTCGGATACTTCAAGTTTGGTGGAAGTACCCTTTTGCTCCTGTTTGAGCCTGGTCAGATGAGATATGACGAGGATCTTGTGGATAACTCCAGGTCTGCTCTTGAAACACTCGTAAGCACGCCTAACATATTGTCGTCATCTCCACATTGCTAACAGCGTCCCAGGTCCGCGTCGGCATGTCCATCGGCCACAGCCCCAACCGGGCATCTCACTTGCCCGACATGCGCAAGGACAACCCCACAATGGAGGAGAAGCAGGACGCCAAGCGCCGCATCGAAGGCAGTTTCGCGCCTGCGGGCGTCAAAGGACCCATGCCTGGAGCTGGGATGTAGAAAAACCATGCGAATGCAACAGGAATTTTCAATATAAAAGGGAAGGATAGGCTTGGATATTCAACATTGTTCTCGCGGTGAAACCTGGAGTAACGCGATCATGATGGGTTGATGAACATATGGACTGGCGGCATGGGTGTCGCTTCTTCTTCGGGCGTCTTTGAGCGGCCTCGTTTCGGATGGGAAACTATACATATGTAGAGTGGTCGGGCTCGTACCCTACTAAAAGATTCTTTACACACGTCATGTGGACGCGTGCTGTTGAAGATTAAAGACCCCGGGAGCATCGCGGGGAACCGCGCTAGTCGATCACGTGTGTGCGCTAGTCCCAAAATCATTGTTTTGATGATGCTGGCGGCAGGTGCACATACCAGCTTCCTTGCTCTCGTGTGACAACCGTTCCCCTCCACAACGTTGCCTAGGATATTCGCATTACCGCCCAAATCATTAGAACGCACCAAAGATACCACGAGTCTCGTTCCAATCGCATAAGGATCTCCTTTTCTTACTTGCGCGCGCCTTTGGTCCTCGATAACGCGCTCGCAACTCACTCGCCGCGCCCATGCACGCGCTTTGACCGAAAATCAACACGCCGAACGCCGCTGCGACTGGACTCATGACTGCTATCTTCGTGCGCTCCCCGCTGCAATCGCTCCCCATGGCCACGAACCGACCGACAACCCGACGAAGGAGCGTAAGACAAGCTTTTGAAGAGGACGATGCGCCGGCGCCCAAGCGACCTAAGACCGAAGTGAACGGCACGAGCAAAAGGGCGACTGCTGCGACAAGGAAGGTTGCGAAGGCAGCTGCATACGACGAGGACGACGATGGTTTCCAGTTTTCGCGTCGCACATCGCGGAGGACGGCCAAGGCGCCAGCACCAGAGACCATACCGGAGGAACAACCGCCGAAGCTCGTGAGGGCTGTTGACGCGCAACCCGCCAAATCTACTGCGCGGCGGAAGAAGCCGTCAACTGCTGCGCTCGATCCCGAATCTTCAGACTCCGGCAAGCGGCGACGATCAGCACGTTTATCTGGCGACAGAGAACAACTCGAGGTCCGGCCGAAAGCCACAGAACCTCTCGCGCCAAAGCGAACGAAGAAAAGCGCGCCCTTGGAGAAAGAACGCAAGAGGCAGATCACACCCGTTCCGGAGGCCCAGCAAGAGCCAAGGAGCGCCTATGCGGCAGTGCAGACACCCACACAGCATAAGATACATGTTGTGAAGGAGCGCGATCCTAATGCGCAAAGGATCATGCTGCCATTTGCCGACACTCCGGTCATCACCCGGAACAAAGAGATGCGCAAGGGAAATAAGGATGGCCACAGAAGAAGCAGCACCGGCTTGCGAGGGAGGAGAGCGAGTTCGCTGATTGACAGCGGCATGTCGAATGGTGAGTCTGGACAAAGGGCTGGAGAGAGTTGCACAAAGGCCTTGAACACTGCCCAAGGCTGTCGCGCGCTGAAGATCATGGGCTAACTATTTTGCAGCCTTACCACACCCCAAAGTCGAGGTCCCCGACTTCTACAAGTACATCGAGCAAAGTCTACCCGAACCGCGGCGGATGAAGCAACTTTTGACATGGTGTGGGTCGCGAGCGCTGCCGGAGAAACCGTCAGGCGACGTTAAGAACGCGAATGCGATCATGGCGGGTGGGTTTGATGGGTGTCCAGACACGAATCAAGAAGCTAACACGGGCACAGCGCGAGCGATACAACAGGAACTCATAGACGACTTTGCAGGCAAACCTGAACTTTCAGACTGGTTCAGCAGGGTACGTCAGCCAGTTGGGAACGCACTACGGGGTGTCAAACACTGACAATACAACAGGAAGAAACAGCGCCACCGCCCGTGGTCAAGAAGCCGAACCCGCAAAATGAGAAGAACAAAGACACACTGCAGGAGCTCGAGGAGGAAGTCAAACGGTATGTTCAGTCCGGTACCGCATCCATGCACTCCTGTACTAACAAGCAAATCAGCCTCGAAGAAGAAAAGGCCGCCTGGGAAGCCCTCGCCTCAAGCTCGAAATCCATGCCCCCACCCCCCGCGCCCTCAATAAATTACTCCACACCCACACTCTCCTCCATCGACGCCTCCCTCCTCGACCCCGCACAAGCTGCCATACTCACCTCGTTACAACTACAACCACAGTCACAACCACAACCACAATCACAATCACAACAACAACCACAGCCCCCATCATCAGCCTTTACTTTCACTTCCCCCACCGCACTCCAAACACATCTCTCAGCCCTGAGCAGCGCCTTGGAACCATCGATTGATCTTTTCGCAGATGGTGTGCATAGAATTGAGCAGTACCGCTCCACGGCCGAACGAGTAGCGGATCGCGTTCTGGGCACTGCGAGTCAGCGGCTGGAAGAAAGGGAGAGGGCTGTCAAGGCTAGGGTGGGCGCTGAGGGCATTGGCGTCGGAGATGTGCTTAGGGGGTTGGCGGGCGTGTTGGGGGATGGGTGAGCGATTAAGGTAGAAATCTTGCGGGTTGTGTTGGATATGTAATGAGAATAAGAATAAGAACGCGAGGGTGTATGTGTATACGTGTGTATGTATGTATGTATGTATGTGGCGTTTTCTTTTCTTCATGTCTTCGCGAGGCTCTTTCTTGTTCTTCCTTCTTACGCAATGCAAGATTGGATTCGCGGCTTTTATACTGTTTGTGACATAGGAACGGGTATAAAATTGTGTACACGAGGCAACCACGACCAATCCAAATCTCGAATAGTTGGCATTAGCCTCCTGGAGGTTCCCGTCGTGGCAACCACGATTAACATGTACCTAGGTAACCAGCAAATGATCGGTAGCTGCGGCTTTCGTATCCCAAATCACACCGCAGACGACCTCCTCGGACGAACTTCCGCGACGGCACACGACTGCAGAGACAGCCCTTAGCGCAGCACCCCCACGTGCCACTTGAAGCGGTATCGAAGACGAATCGAATCGAATCAGGCATGGAAGCAGTCGATATTCGGAAGCTCTACGACAGCGATCCACGACCAACGTTCATCCTTGACTGCCACGCTCCTTCGGCTGCGATTTATCACGTCAACACTGCCTTGCTGGGGATACCGCAGGTAGCACTGTCGCTGCATTCTCATAATGCACTCAGAGACTGGTGGGATCCTGCGAGTAAAGTCGCAGCTCGCCACAAGGATGAATTTTGCCATGGACGGTATCGCTGGGCCAAGTTCACGGCTTGTGAACGCTGGCTTGTTGTGACGATTGTTGAGCAACCACCGATTACGGACGAGCCGCGTGGGATACTGCAGGAGCCCGCCCAACTGTCCCAGATAACTTCGCCTTCGAATCCACGGCCAGACACCATCTTCACTGCCAAGATACAGTCTCCCGAGTTGCGCGAACACATCGAGTATGTACGGTTGGTCGATTGGTCATCGACTTCTTTAGGCCCTATAAGCAGTTGGAGCTATGAACTTAATGTTCTCATTACTACCATGATGCTGGATACGCGGCCGACAGCACTTTTCCTTGGACCCGAGCTTGTCCTCATCTATAACCTTGCGTACGGTACAGTCAGCGGTTCGAGACACCCCAAGATCCTTGGCAAAGGGATTATCGACGCATGGTCTGTAAAAGACACGCACTTATAATTGATCGTTCTGATCTATTGCAGGCCTGAACTTGTAGATTCTGTGAACGCTGCCATGGAGCGATCGCAGCAGACCCGCTTTGCAGATGCCCCGGAAGAAGAGTATCATTTCATGGTCGAGAGAAACGGATTTCTCGACGAGTGCTTCTTCATGTGCAGCCTTACATCGCTTTTTGGTATTGGTACCATTGACGGCATACACTCCATCGTCACTGAAGTGACCAAGGAAAGGTATGACACCGAGCCTCAAACAATGAGCAGCATCGTCAAGTTGACAATCTCAGGCTACTTGAACGCCGTATCAGCGCTCTACTCCGCGTAAGCCAATTGTCCAGTGCAGCGAGGGACTCTGAAACCTTCTGGACCTCCTTACGCGAGGCTGTTGAACCCTACGAGTACGACTTTCCGGCTGCAATTCTCTATTCGCAGAGCGTCCTTGATACGACAGACTCCTTGGCCTCTTGCGACAACGCATCGGTGCAGTGCTTGCTCGAATGGGCAGTCGGATACGCGGTTGACCATCCAGCTATTCCCAAAGTCCTCAATATTGGAGAAGAGCATGGTCTAGCACGCGCCATGTCTGGCAGTGCGAATAATGGCGCTCCGACGTTGCTTCGCGAGGAAGATGGCGTACTACCCGACTCCCTTTTCACGGATGTCGAACAGCGCGCCTTTGGAGACCCTTGCAGAGCTTTCATCGTCATTCCAGTGAAGATATCCGACGAAACTATCACTGGCTACCTTATCATAGCTCTCAACACTCGCAGGCCCTACGACGCTGAGTACCAGGATTGGATCCAAGTGTTTTCGAAGTTTCTCGGCGCTTCTGCCGCATCTTTAGCCCTCCATGAGAAAGAACTACGGAATCGTAGACGCGAAGATGAACAAGCTGCCAAACTTCACGAAGCCCTCAACGCTGAAGTTGCAGTGCTCACCCAGGAGGCTAGTGACAACGCCAGGAAACTGCAGAACTTCCACGATCTTACGAATGAAGTCGGTCTCGGATACTTCGAATTTAACACCAGTGGGAAGTTGATACATGCAAATGTGAGGCTTTCTCTGCATGGCGTGTTTTGGTACGTGTTTAATCAGAGGACAGGAAACATTCTTTGCTCAAACCGGGCATCGCAGGGATCTTGCCAGCGCTCCCCCATTCTCATACCTGGAGCGGATTCATGAACGCGATCGAAATCTGAGTTGGGTTAAATGGCATGATTTGGTGGATGGCAATCCCACCACATTTGAAATGCGATGGAGAAGAGAGTCGGACAAGCATCATGGAAGCGATGAGAAGATTTCGGACTATGTCACGACTTTGTGTGCCTGCGTGCCCATCAAGTCCAAAGACGGCACCGTGACAGGCATGTTTGGATGCAATACCGACATTTCTGCGCAGAAAGAAGCTACGATGACTGCGCTGCTGAAAATGGAAGCTGAGCGACTACTCGCGAGCTTCACAGAACTGGCGCCGGTTGGTCTCTACCAACTTGACGCAGATCTGGTCATGAAGTACTGCAACGACCAGTGGTTTCGAATTACGGGCCATCCGAGAGTGCCCATGGATCAAATTGAATGGAGGAGTATCGTCCACAAAGACGACTTGGAGGGAGTATATCGTGATGTGGAGGTCGCCGCGCGCACTAATGCACCACATTCGTTCTCCTGGCGTCTCCAACAATTATGGACAGCGCCCGATGGCATTTCCACTCCAACGTGGATCTTATCGACGATCATTGTGCATAATGACGAGCATGGCAATATGATTTCTACTATAGGCACTCTGACTGATGTCTCGCAGTTGAAATGGTCAGAGGCGATTCAGAAGACCAGGGTCGAGGAGGCGTTGGAGTCGAAGAGGCAACAGGAGAACTTCATCGACATGACGAGCCATGAGGTAAGCTTTTGTACGAAGAACTACGTGCGAAACATACACTAACATTCTACCTTTTCACAGATGCGCAACCCGCTCAGCGCAATGGTGCAATGTGCCGACTCGATTTCCTCGTCGCTGGGCGAAATGGAAATTCTCACACGAGAGGAAACCCTTGCAGCGCAGCCTACTCTACAGACCGGCTTGAAGGAGTTGATTACCAATAGTCTCGATGCCATTGATACAATCCAAGCTTGCGCGATGCATCAAAAGAGAATCGTAGACGATATCCTCACCCTCTCGAAAATCGACTCGAAGCTCCTCGTCATCAGCCCCATCATAATACAGCCCTCCACGCTCCTCCAAAACGCGTACAAAATGTTCAAGGACGTAGCAATCAAAGCATCTGTCGAACTAAAGGTCTCATGCGACGCCTCGATTGCAGATATGGGCATTGACTGGGTGGCACTGGACCCGAGTCGCGTTCTTCAGGTCCTTATCAATCTTTTAACAAACGCTATCAAGTTCACCCGGGGCCAGGCGGTTCGCAAAGTCGAAGTCATCATGGGCGCGTCACTGCAGCCAGAACAAAAGCCCGAGGTAGATTATGTGCCGCAACAAGCTTTGCGTCAAGAATTTCTCGCTCAGCGCGAGTGTGACAGTAGTGGCGAGTTTATTTATTTGAGTTTTACGGTTAGGGATACGGGGTGTGGACTTTCCCCTGATCAGAAAGTGAAGCTGTTCTTGCGGTTTTCGCAAGCTTCGCCAAAGACACACATTCAGGTATGTTTCGGTTTCTGTTTATACTTATGGGAGGTTGAAGATGATGGAGAGCTGACAAAGTTTGCAAATAGTACGGAGGCTCAGGCCTCGGCCTCTTCATCTCCCGCGAACTGACTGAAATGCAAGGTGGGAGTATCGGCGTGGCATCTACACAAGGCGTCGGATCGACTTTTTCCTTCTACATCAAATCGCAGCGAGCTCAGTCACCTCGTTCACACCCAACTCCTCCTCATACGAATACCATAATTAACAAATCCATCTCATCCAAGGCCGACGAATCACATCAAGCTTCTCCATCAAACGCCCCCCTATCGAATGTGAATGCCCACCTACCATTCTACCATATCCTCGTCGTAGAAGACAACCTAATAAACCAACGCGTTCTCTGCAAGCAACTCCGAAAACTCAGCCACACAGTCCACATCGCCAACCACGGTCTCGAAGCCCTCACCCTGATAGCCATGACCACCTTCGCCGCAGCCCCTACCCACGAACCCCCGCTCGCCCTCTCCGTCGTACTCATGGATGTTGAGATGCCCATAATGGACGGCCTTACCTGCACAAGGCGGATCCGAGCCATGGAACGGACGGGAGAGTTGGTAGGTCATGTGCCGATTATCGCGGTGAGTGCGAATGCACGGCGTGAACAGATTGAGCAGGCGCTCAGGGCGGGCGTGGATGATTCTATTAGTAAGCCGTTTCGGATTGGGGAGCTTATGGAGTTGATTAGGAGGTTTGGGGTTGAAAGCTGGTAATGGGATGGTGAGAATGAGGACTGGGCGGGGCGTTGCGTAAACAGAGGGTGGATAGACGTTTTTTTATTCACTTTGCTCATAGGCATTTCATTGGAGTCGGGTAAAATCGGTTGTGTGATTGGGGTGTATGATTAAAAAGCTTTTGGAAATCAGGAGATAATAGAGTTTTTTAGTTGGTTTGCGGTGACGTGCTGTGCAGGATGTTGGCGGCGGCATGTGACGGATTCTTGATTTTCTTGCTCATAATGCATAGGGGGGCGAGATATCGCGGATACTGTGATGTTTGGCAGTGCGTGTGCGTGTGCAGGAGCGCATTGCTAGGGAGCTTGGCGGCTTTCAAGCCCTTGGGTTAAATTTACTCTTTGATGAATTGATA
>ML976020.1:258246-281792 GCA_010015635.1 Clathrospora elynae
AATTTTGCATTTAAGGTGAAAAGGGATACGGTAAGATATTAGTGTTATAATGCGGAGTTAGGAATGTTGTTTACCTTCACCTGCGATTTCTCTGTAATCAGAAATAAGTGGTGACAGCGCTTTTTCCCCCATGAGGAGGCCGGGTATCTGCGATAGCGGCGCGTAGATCGCCATGCCGGAGTGTGAGGTCGGTGAGAGGAATGCGCATCGCAGAACACGATTACCGAATACCTTCGGGAAGGGCCTTGGAAGAGCCGAACGCATCAATATGACCAAACACCAAACATGTGGGTACACTAGATTATCACTCAGAGTTCGAATAGAGCCAGTGACCATAGAACTGTTGGTGGAACGGGAATGAATTTCTATATTATTTGAGTCATTATATTCCCTCCTTCCAAGGAAGCAGGCTGCTGCTTCTCAGAACCCATCAGAGCTAATATTTCGCATATTCATGTACTTCCGTAAAGCAAATGTTACGCTACGTAAACGCTTAGATGAGTTGCTGGAACGCACGATCGATAGGAGATCGGAGGGGCTTGACGTCCTTGTAGAAGTCAATGGTAGCCTTAGCACGCTTGGCGATGCCCTCGGGGGTGAACTCGAATTTCTGCAATCATAGTTAGCATACCATCCGTCTGTAAATCGAGCCACAGTTTTGCTTACCGCGTAAACCTCCTTGTAGGGGCCTGATGCACCGAAGCGGTTCAAACCGAACTGCTCATGCGAGTACTTTTCCCAGCCCATGGTCGACATGACCTCAACACTCATGGTGGGAATGCCACTGGTGATAACGGACATCTTGTACTCCTTGTCCTGTGCATCGAAGACCTCGAAGCAAGGCAATGAAGCGACACGCGCAGTGATACCCTGCTCCTTGAGCGTCTTGACGGCCTCGAGACAGAGAGATACCTCGGAGCCGGTGGCAACGAGGGTGATTTGCGCACCCTCGTTCTCAAGGGCAACGTAACCACCCTTGATGCCCTTCTCGAGCGTTGAGCCCTCGAGCTGGGGAAGGTTTTGACGGGTGAGGGCAAGGATGGATGGCGTTCCCTTGGAGGTAAGAGCCATGTAGTAAGCAGCGGAGCACTCGTTTCCGTCAGCTGGGCGCCAGACCATGCAGTTAGGCAGAGCACGGAAATGTGCGAGAGTCTCGATGGGCTGATGGGTCGGGCCATCCTCTCCAAGACCGATGGAGTCATGAGTCGCAATGTAGATAACACGCTGGTGTGCGAGGGAGGATAGACGGACGGCACCGGCAGCGTAGGACATGAAGTTCAAGAAAGTACCACCAGCGGGGATGATGGTACCGTACGCGGACATGCCGTTCATGACAGCAGCCATGGCGTGCTCGCGGACACCATATCTGAGGTATCGGCCGGACCACTCACCAATACCAAGATCCGGAGGCTGGAAGTCAATGGCCTTCTTCCACCGGGTGTTGTTGGAGCCAGTTAGATCAGCAGAGCCGGAGAGCAGCTCGGGGATAACGTCATGGATGGCCTCGAGAACGCTCTCGGAAAGCTTTCTTGAAGCGATGGCTGCGTCATCGGGCTTGTAGGTAGGCAGAGACTTCTGCCAGCCTTCTGGAAGCTCGCGAGTCATGCGTCGGGCAAGATCGGCGTGGAGGTCCTTGTGCTCCTCGCCGTACTTCTTGAAAAGCTTGTTCCACTCCTCCTCGGCAGCAGCACCCTCGGCGGCGTGCTTGTGGTACATGTCGTAGACCTCCTGGGGAACGGCGAAGGTCTTTTCAGGGTCGAAGCCGAACTTCTCCTTGACCTGCTTGACGTCGTCAGCCTTCAAGGGGTTACCGTGAACGCCGCCGGTGCCCTGGAGCTTGGAGCCGAAACCGATAGTGGTGGTGAGTTTGATCATTGAGGGCTTGTCCGTGACCTTCTTGGCCTCAGCAATCGCCTTCTCGATACCCTCGAGGTCGGAGTCGCCGTTGGCGACGTGCTGAACGTGCCAGCCATAGGCCTCGAATCGCTTTGAGACATCCTCAGTGAAGGCGCACTTGGTGTCGCCGTCTGGAAAATGTCAGCTTCGGTATATCATCTCGAACTGTTTTGCGCCTACCAATGGAGATGTGGTTGTCGTCGTAGATGGCAATGAGGTTGCCAAGCTTCAAGTGGCCGGCCATTGAAGCAGCCTCGCTGGCAATACCCTCCATAGCGCAGCCATCGCCGAAGAACATGAAAGTGTGGTTGTTGATCAGCTCGAAGCCGGGCTTGTTGAAGACGCCCGCGGTGTGCCTCTCAGCAATGGCGAGACCGACGGCATTGGCGAAACCCTGGCCGAGCGGGCCAGTGGTGACCTCGATACCGGGGGTGTCGTGGGATTCCGGGTGGCCAGGTGTGATACTGTCGATTTGCTGCAGCGTAATCAGCAGCCACTCCTTGTTGCATTGTCTGATGCACTTACACGGAAGTTCTTCAGGTCATCCATTGAGACGCCGTAGCCGAAGAGGTGGATCAGAGCATACTGGAGCATGCATCCGTGACCGTTGCTGGCGCCAGGTCAGTCTCGTCATCTCATTATTTCGTGCGACGTAAAACACAGCCACGTCAACGCGAGGCGTGAAGGGTGAAACTCCGATGCCGCCGCATGAGAAGCAACTCTATCAGCTTTCACATGCCCCGCGGAGATGCGGCGCGGTCGTCTTGAAGTGCTTCCAGACGCGCTGTGCGAACATGCACCTGCAATTGGCATAATCGCCAAGCGTGTAGAAAATGCGGATTACGTACGATAGCACGAATCGGTCGCGGTTGAGCCATTCTGGGTTCTTGGGGTTGAAAGTCATGAACTTGTTCCAGACGACGTGGGCAACCGGGGCCATGCCCATAGGGGCGCCCGGATGGCCTGAGTTTGCCTTGAACGTGGCATCGACCTACAAAAACACCAAGAGTCAGCAATTGGCACTCTACACCATAGGAAGCTATCGCCATCGTGGTGTTGTGATGAAACTGCAATGGCGGGGTAGCTGTTGATCATGGCGGGGCAGGATAAAGGACGCTGCTGACGTACCGCGAGGGTCCGGATGGTGTTGATAGCGAGCTCGTCTGTCTTTCCGTACGGCATGATGGGCAGACTGGCGATGGGGGGAGATGGAAGAGAGAGGGATAGCGGGCGTTTGGGAGAGGCTAAAGGTTTTGTAGAGCGGGACTGCTAGCCGTCGTCATGCCTGCCTCACAAATATCCGCCGACACCACCGAGACGACGCAGCGTTGGTGGGGTCCCTCAAAGCCCGATTGCATCAGCCAGTCGCCGCAGACCTCGTACACATGCCTCTGCAGCCTTCATGAGTAAGCTGCGCTACGCGCTGACATGGATATTCTGTCTCGTCCACGCTCTAGAATTGGCTGTCTCATACTAACCTCTTGCCTTTGTCAGCCCTGTTACCCGAATCTGACACGCGCCGGGGACCGACCGTAACTGCCCGTGGTTGCGATCCCCTGACCCAACGGTATCCTGTGCTCGAAGCCTGCCTTCATCTGTGCCCAGGCAAAACACTATACATTCTTGGATTTCTTCCGGGCGGCTATCGCGTCGCATCGGCGCCGCGGCCGAAACGGAGCAGAGTACATGTGGCTCAAGCCATGGACTCCCAAGTTATCAGTTGAGCCGCGCATTTAACCTATTCTCCGAGGAAGCATTACTTCGATGCGTGACTTTTAAGTATGATTGGATAAATATCGGCCAGTCTAATCAAAAACTCAACACAAAGACATCCCCACGCCAATGCCGACACAGGCATTGGAAGGTTGATAAATCAGGTACAACATTTTCGCGTCTCCTTAGTCCATTGCCGCTCGTTCCAACGCCACATCGATACGCATACACACTATTCGTATCTTGTGCGAAGTAAGCTCGTCGGCTACGTGGCACCCAAGGACGGGTACTTGGAGGACCTAGGAGAGGAAGACGCAAATGCTCTGTACCGAAAAGCCGAATTCTCATACCTCGAAAAGCACATCAGCATGCAGGCACATACCGACAAGCTAGATAGAGCAGCGAAGTGTGCAAGCTCATACGCAGTCTTCATGCTTAATCCGCTCTGGATCGACGTCTTCGCTCGCGTACAAAATGCCCTGCCAAACTGTTCTTTGTCGCTGTATTAATTCGGTGTACTTTGTTGTCCAATCAATACCAAGTGCTACAAGCAATGCTTTGAAGTAGCCTTTCTTCTCGGTACCAAACATAGTGTGGTAGTTTTGGAGAAGATACATAGCTTGAATACGAAGATGGAAAAGTATACGAGTTTCGTGTTCCGATTGCGAGATCAATAAGCATGAGCACAACTTCAGGTTCAGTGCACTTGTTAGAGCCAAATGTTCATATTGTTTGCACTAACCTCCTACCAATGATGCTTGAGCTAAAACGAGCGCCGTGCCCTACGTAGATGTACGCGTGATGTCGATGTGCCTGCTGTGTGCAGGTCCAGCAGATCTGAAGCGCGCAAATCGTAATTGCGAAATCCGGGAAAGTTTCTCGCATACGCTGGAAGGCCACCAAAGTCAAAGCTAGCATAGCAACCAAGTTGTTGCCAGTCCTGACAACGAACACACCGTCGGGCCTATCGATAAGCTCATCCCAGGTATCCACTGCAGTGATATCTCGGTTCGGATTTGATTCTTTGGTATGTGAACATGGACCTTGTTTGGCAAGCCTGCGAAGTTGTGCTTCACGCCTCCCGTCAATCACGTGATCGATTAGTGGCAAAGGATCTACATCGGCGACCCATTGCCCTTTGTCTTGCACCGATACGACGGACTTCAGGAAAGGAATTTGGTTATCGTGTGCACCGCGTGAGCCATCGTAATGTGGAATATGGTACTCAGTGAAGGAGATATGGACGGAAGTGGTTTCGAAAGAGCGGGCAGGCGTGCCGTTGAACGAGTGGTATGAGTCCAGCCTCCAGCTATCGGTGTTCACTTCGCGCATCATGGGTTCCCATAGAGGTAAAAGGAATGTGAGTCCCGGTTTGCTAATATTTTCGAGAATCCTTTGAATGGATTTAGACATGCTCATAGCTATAGTCCCGTATGGATCCTGAATCATCTAGCAACCATTTTGCAAAGGCCTACAATTTCGAAGCGCTACTTACGGGGCAGACAATAAACAGTGAGTTGGCACATGAGACGGCAGTAAAACTGTTCGATTGCATTGGGTCCATGTCGTGAGAACCGGAGTCAAAGTATGAGGTCAATGAGAAAACTCTACCGGTAGAGAGAGTGGTAATCAAGGTCGGGCTAAGAAGGTCGTGATCCAAACTCAACATTGGCAGGTTTAGGCGAGCCCATCTCTCCTCCGAGCCGCATGGAACTTTTTGCGACATGATCACCAGCGCGGCTTCACATGGCCATCATGTCTCAGACGGAAAAATCGCAGGTTAATAAACAAAATCAAGCCTCGGCCAGCATCTTCTCTGTCCCCGCGCCGATAAAGCAGCTCTTCGACCGGTTCCCGCTACACACATACGCGCTCCACGAGCTTCCACAACGTGCACCACGTCATCGCAACGCACATGTCCTATACCTCTTTACCTCGGATGAGGGTGTGTTGACGGGAGCCCCATCACACAACCCAGCGTGTCTGAAGTGGCAGGTTAGCATTCACCCATGGCCCCACCTTCACCACTCAAGCTCACAACATCGCAGGCATACCTCAAGTTCTCCGGGATTCCCTTCCGAGTCGCCGCAGCAAACAACCATGCTTCACCGAGCGGTGCACTGCCTTTCATCCTACCCGCTAGTTCGGAGCCGTACACGCAGTCGCAGCCAGTTCCGTCAGCCAAGCTGCAGCGATGGGCTATGAACAACAGCGAGAAGGCGATAGAGGAGCCTGGAGACGTGCGATATGAGGCGTACCTGAGCCTGCTGGACCACAGGATTCGAAGAGCCTGGGTATGTCGAATGGCCGAGGACTACTTGAGCTGCGGCTGACGTGCGCCAGCTCTACAGTGTCTACCTCTCTCCCAACTCGAACACTATCGCCGAGCCCCTATACATCCTCCCCACCTCGCGCAACTCACTCGTCCGCCTCACAATAGCCCGAGAGCTACGCATTGCAGCCCAGACGGAGCTCCTCAAGTTCTCCACCTACATAAACGACGAGACGCTCTACAACCAGGCGGAAGAAGCATTCGCAGCGCTCGAGACACTGCTCGGCAGAGACGACTGGTTCTTCGGAGCATCAAGACCCGGCCTGTTCGATGCAAGCGTCTTTGCGTACACTCATCTGCTATTGGACGAGAGGCTGGCCAAGGGATGGGCCGACACGCGTCTACGCGACACACTAATGTCGCGTAAGCGCCTGATCACGCATCGAGCCCGCATACTTGCAGAGTACTTTGCGGACGAGTCGTAGCCTGCAGCTATCTGCGGGTGCGAGGGAATAATGTGACCACGGCAGATGCAGCTGTGAGTCATGCTACGGGAAGGCAAAGGCGTAGAGAAGAGTCATCGGTCCGTATATTCCGTAAGGTACCCATCATAAGAATAGCATCCATTCTCAGGCTCTCAGTTCTAGCCTTTACCCCGCTCGAGACTCGCTTCATGTAGCGCATTACCTCATCTGTCATTCCTCTCAGAGCACCTTTCGCCAATCAGCGACGACGGACGACATCTCTCGCATTTTGACGAAAACACTCAACACAATCACGACTTGAAGATCGCTCTGATACTTTCGAGACCGGCCAAGATGACACAACCAACTTCCGTCGACATGACCTTTGACACGTCCCTCGTCGACCTTAAGCCCAACGCCAACACCTCCTTCTCAACCACCGAATCAGACCCAACATCAGACTTCGGTACATTGGACCATCCTTCCAACATCGCTCCAAACACGCAAACCCAAACGCTCAAGCAAACATCAATGTTCGAGGCACAGGCCCAACAGCCACCAAAGCAAAACGAGAACCTCTCAACAGTCATGCCGCCGCCCAAATCCTCAACACCAGTCCAACACATATCTACGCAAGAGACATACGACGAATGGGCCGCGGTTTACGACTCGGACGGAAACATGCTCCAAGCAATTGACGATCTGGAACTCGAGACTTACCTTCCTGATTTCCTATCCCAGGTGCAAAACAGCACTGCAGGCCGAGATATCTCCGTCTTGGACCTGGGGTGTGGGACGGGGCGTAACACAGCGAAATTACTCTCGTACGCCTGGTCTCGAGACAGGAGGGTCAGTGTGACGGGGCTTGATTTTTCTAGGGGAATGCTGAACGTCGCCGCCGCCAAACTCTCACCCCTGGCCAAAGAAAAGCGCGGGAACGTGGACTTGAGACTGGAGTGTTGCAATTGTTTTCCTACTGTCTTTTCGTCTTCTTCTTCTTCCCCCTTTCCCATGGTTAAAGACTTACAGCCCGTCAACGCTGTCCTCTCCACCCTCGTCCTAGAACACATACCCCTCCTCCCCTTCTTCACAACGCTGCTCGCCCTCCTCGCTCCCGGGGGTCTAGCGCTCGTAACGAATATGCACGCCGACATGGGTCGTGTGTCGCAGGCTGGCTTTGTGAACGCCCAGGGAGTGAAGGTTAGGGGGAGTAGTTTTGTTTATACGGTGCAGGAGACTGTTGATGCGGCGAAAGGAGCAGGGTTTGAAGTTCTAGGCAGGAGAGAGAGGGAGGTGCAGAGGCGGGATATGGAGGGAAAGGGGGCTGTAGGAGAGAGGGGGTGGAAGTGGGTTGGGGTGAGGGTGTGGTACGCTATCGTGGTTAAGAAGAAGGTGTGAGAGTAGGAATTAGGGGGGGTGCATCCGACAAATCAAAAATTTGTGCGTTTTTAGCTTTTGTTGTAATACCATTCAAAAGCCACACCAACCGCACCCTAAACACCCCACCTCGACCTATAAATAAGGCACACCTGCATACCTCATTCTCCTCCTCTCCCATCTCTTCCCTCTAGCACACCCAAGTACGCCCACTACGTCTTTTTAGCGGTGTCTAGTTTCTTCGGCTTCTTACCCGATTTCTTGCTGGAATTCGATGACGTTTCTGGGCGTGAAAGATGACGATGCCTTCTTGACTAGCTGCTTGTCCGCGTGCTTTGTGCTCGGCTTGCGCCCAGCGTAGTTTTCGCAATCCATGCCCCTCGGACGAAGACAACGAACGTGAAGCTGCTCGCTTTCGACTTTCGGGTTCTAGTGGCCCTAGTCCGAGTCCTTGGCGAGATGCTGTGCCGCCTGTGTTTTGGGAAGAGCTAGGCATGGCGGATGCCCTTCCTAAGAATGCATGCGCATTTGATTGGGAGCCAGAAGTTTGTTATTGAAGCCCCAATCTGGAACCCAGAGCTCGAAATGCGTCATTCCCTGGTGTCAACCAGCCTGAATCGGGCGACGGTGCTCTATCAAAGGTGTTTGCGCGTGGTGGAGGTGTGATTGACTAATATTGCTCGGGTGCGGGCTCTTTGCCTGAAAACACTATGAGTTTGGCTCCAGGGGTGGTCTTGAATTGTGCCATCATGTCGTCCTTATTATGCTTTCTTACGGCAGCAGTTCTCTTACTTTCCTCGCGCTTTGGACGGATCTTTTTCGTCTTCTCTTCTTTTTTCTCTTCTTTCTGCTCTTCTTTCTCCAATGATTTTGCCGAAGACGCTACAGACGTTGTTGCAGGATCTTTGCCCGTTGATGAAAACGCCGTGGGTGTGACCATGGGGTAGTCTTGAATTGGGCCATCATGTCTGCCCTCCTAAGTTTGACAGCTTCAGTGGCTCTCATTTTCTCCTCGCGCTCTATGCGTTTCTGGGTATTTCTATCTTCCTCTCAGACACTGCACACGAAAACTTGTCATTGTCCCTATTCTCTTTCACTCGTACATTATCGCGGAGCGTGGGAACTCCGCATGTGCGAGGAATTGAAGGATTGAACTGAAGTTCTATTGTCTATGGGTGTGGGAGCTCTATTATACGCAGATAGCAAACATACCCAAGGCACAAACACCTAAGGCAGAATATGGAAGAAGGTTGTGGAGCACCATGGAACATCGTAGAGCACTGTGGCTGACAAGTTGCTACTGCGTCAGTGCAAGAGAAACCCAAAACCGTAACATACATCTTGTCGCTATTTCGTCTTTAACTCATCTTGAAATTTTCCTTCACAGGAGGTGCGGTATTGTTCGTGAACGGTTTCAAGATATGGCCTGGTTTGCCGATCACCACAAGTTATACGCTCTCTCTTTAGTTCGGTGTCCTTGTGCGGGCAGCTGTACACCTTTCCACAACGATAAACCCTGCCTTGACACATAACATGTATAAATGTCGGATAGTCTTGTTGCAGGCGGTGATGTACTTGAGTATGGATGTGTTGACCTTATCTTCCTAATGTTGGTTCGAGGTATAAAGGGAAGAGGGAAGGATGTTGAATGCAGTATCTCAGCCATGCACAGTCTGTAGAGCGGCATTTTAGGTATGCTGGGAGGAACCCAAGACTTATGAGAACTTGAATAGATGACACAAACGGCATGTAATTCCTGCTGACATGTTGTGTAGATACGTAAAATAGCATCTTCGTCCCTCACTGTGTACCTGAAGGGTCAGATCTATAATACGATATTAATTATCATGATGACATCATCCCCAAACCTAAATATCTCCAGATGTCAGCACCGAATCTTCGCACTACCAAACGAATCCATTGCACTGACTGCAACCATGGACGCCCTCCCCGTAAGCAACAAGACAGCCGGCGCGCCCGAGAGCATCAAGAACAGCGTCCTCGAAACCGGTGCTGGCATGACACAGGTGATTCCGAATTCAATATAAACATTGAATCCCACTGACCAAGAGCTAGAACTTCGCGCCCGTAAAAAGAATATGCGCACACCTCAACGCCTTCCATGCCTACGCCCACGAGCCAAAGCGACCTGCTGTGGAAGCAAACCACTACTGCGCGCACCTAAACGACGAAGTGCGGCAGTGTATTCTGTACGATTCGCCCGAGCAGCCGGCACGCATTATCGGTATTGGTAAGCAAGCCTACGACTTTAGTACCGAAACCATGTACTGAGTTCAGAGCAGAATACATGATCTCCCCCCGACTGTACGCCACGCTCGATACCGAAGAGCAGAAACTCTGGCACTCGCACGTTTTCGAGGTGAAATCCGGAATGCTGATCATGCCGCGACCCACAGGTATCCCGGAAGCGGTGTGGGAAGTTGCCGAGAACAAGGAGATGGAAGAGGTGGTCGAGTTATACGGGAAGGTATATCATCTGTGGCAGACAGACCGAGGGGATGCGTTGCCGCTGGGGGCGCCGCAGCTGATGACGAGTTATACGGCGGAGGGGCAGATGGGTGATTTTGACACGAGGGTCGAGGAGAGGGATGCGAGGTTTGGGAGTGACTTTAGGCGGAAGAGGGAGGTGCGGGGATACATTGGGGTGCCGGAGATTCATGAGAATGCCGATGCTGCGTGGGCGAAGGGGGGGCTGGGGCATAGCTGAGTACTATTGGGGTGAGGCGTGGTCGTTGCAGTGTGCGATGGTACTTGATCTGGGCTAAGGTCCTGGTGGCTCTTTCTCGTCACAGTCCTTGCATTTGAGTTTGCTCTTGACCAACACATTCATGCGCTTGTCGCATTGTCCACCACCTCAATGCACGCCGCGTCCATTGTCTTCTCGCGACCCATCAGCTTGCCGAGTACATCTCTCTCCGTGCCGCCACTTTCGGTATCGCTCGCACTATCCAAATCGCTATCCGCGTTTGGGTCTTTCGCTTCCAGTACGCCGAGTCCAAGGTCCTACACACAGTCAGCAAAGCCTCTCCCTCTCCCCCGTACATGAACGTACCATCTCAATATACGGCGCACCCTCCTCCTCATCCGCATCCTCCAACCCCCGCAACGTCCCCGCCTTCCTCTGCACCTCCAACTCCTCATTCGCAGCCTTCAACTGCGGCAAAAAGTCCTTCAAGAAGCCCCGAATATCCGGGCCTAGGTCTTCATCGCCGAGCTTCATGACGGGCTTCTTGCCTCTGTTCGCTCGCAGGTTTACGACACCGTCTTCTTCGGCGCTCTGGTCCTCCATCTCCGTGTCCACATCGTCATCGTCCTCTTCGTCGCTCGAACTCTCGTCGCTGCTCGGCTCGTCGCTCGACTCGGACAGCTCGCTCTCGCTACCGGAACTGTAGTCGGTTGCGGTTGTGGAGGAGTCGGCGACGCTGGTGGGTGCGAAGGCTGACGATGTGGAGATTGAGGGCGAGGAGCTGGGGGAGGCGGACGCGGAGAAGCGGACGCGTTTGCGGGGGTGGGTGGAGGATTCGTGTATGTAGGGCGACATTATTGTGGATGCTTGATTCGAGGTGGGACGGCACTAGTACGGGTGATTGCGATATTGCGAGGGTTTATGCGTGGTGGAGTATTGGAGAGTGTCGAGGGAAAGATTGCAAAAGTTTCAAAAGTTTGGCCATGCAGATCTTGCGGAACAGTACCGAAGTTCCCGCTGGACAGACCCTTGTTGCGTCACTGCTCCTTTCAGCACACCCGACTTCATTACCTATGAACTTCAGTGTATACAGTACACCCCCAGATACTCGAATCTTATCAATAATACAGACACAACCAGTCGCCGGCCGTCCTCACTGCCAAACCGCGTGGATTATCGGCCTCAGGCACGAGCGGCTCCATTGGTGTCAGCAGGGGTCCTCTGAAACGGCGTCTTGACACGCAGCCTAGAGCGGGCGCCTGCATGCTGACTTGCGCTTCTCCGGAGAAATAAACATTTAAGAATCGAGCTGGCCTCGTTGGTGTTTGACCTCACCTCCTCTCCGGTGCTTCTTGATAATCTTTGGTACCTCTTGCTCGAGCTGTTCGTCTCTTTCGATCGTCTGTTTGTAGAATCCGTGTGCTACTACCCCACCTTGTCAAACGGAATCGAGGGGTTAGCTGCGTTTGCAAGATATCGAGATAGCATTGGGAATATGTACGTACTGATTTCATGATAAATTTCCCTCTTAATTTCCATGTCTCCATAGTCTCTATTATGCCTCCCTTCTCCTCCACATCGACGCTGGCCATCTTCCTCTGTCACCCCCTCTCCATCACCTGACACACGGACCATGCGAAGCATCCGAATTGCTTTTCAAAGGTAATACCAGATTCGTGGCATTTGACAGGCTGATGGAGTCGCTTCCGTAGTGTCGTCATGGCCTCCTATTGTCGACGTTCTGCCGTTCGCTTCTGCGGCCGTCTTCACCTACCGAGCCTTCACCTTCACCATTTCGAAGCCGTGCAGCATTCAAGCGACGCCTACAATAGCTACTCCTGCTATTTTACGTCTTCAAAATAGGAGGCGGGGGCACACAAAAACTTGCAGTCGCTCGTACTTGACTTCATCTCTCCATCACACCCATTACTTCCATGAACTCTCAATACACCGTCTACCCGCTCTCTACTTCAAATCCAAAGCCTCAATCTCCCATTCTCCTCACTATCAATCAACCCCGCTACTCCTCCTCCATGACCGAAACCGCTCGCTTCATTGGCATGCTCAGGGCCTCGGCTGCGCACAACGCTGACCCCAACAAGCCCACCGATCACGGTTACTCTCCGTACGCTGCTACCAACGCATCCCACAAGAGTCTCAAGGCGACTGCTGCAGCTCGCAAACCGATCTTCATCCCCCTCCTTGAAAGCCTCATCCACGCCACCAAGCACCGTTTGCCCTATCCCAACGAGCCTCTGACGTACGAGTCCAAGGTTGCCCTTGACCGCATCCTCGACACACTCAACAATACCGCCTCAATCACCTCACCCGCCATGGCTGGCCGCTTCCCGGTGCTCAGCACCTCGGATCTCCCCCGCGCGTCCGCTGAAGAGCAATCGGCGACCGCATCCCCCGCCCGCGGAACCGCCATGCTCAACTCCATTTTCAAGTCGGTCCGCGTCCCCGAGTTTCGCTTCAAGTGGATGTTCTGGGCCGAGAAGGGTCAGCAAGCCACGCCCAAGGACAAGACGGCATCATCAGATGACTTCGCCTCGCGCCCCAAGCCGCTTGGAGACCAAATCATCAGCGTTAAGGAGTTCTACCAGCACTTCAACAACATTCCGGTCGAGAACCTGAAGCTGCGCGACTCGATACACCTCTTCCACTTGGGTGTCAAGCCGGTCTGGGAGGACCCGCGGAACGTGCGCGGCGGCGCTTGGTACTTCAAGATCAGCAAGGACCTCGCCGCGCAGTTCTGGCATGAGATATGTCTCCTTGCCGTGGGCGACATTCTGCAGGGTGCCGTCGAGACAAAGCGGGCCTGTAAGTTATTTCCGCTTGAATCACCTCACTCATGTTCATTACTTATTAACTACTAGCGTTCAACGACGACATCTGCGGGATCTCGTACAGCGTTCGCTGGAACGCTGTACAGATCGCCGTCTGGAACCGCGATGCGGAGAACGAGGCCGGGCGCGACAAGCTGCTGGAAGTAATCCTCGCGCAGCTGTCCGAGGAGCTGCGACCGAAGAAGGAAGACAACTACTGGTACAAGGCGCACAAAGAGCACAAGGGGTTCATTGAGCAGCAGTGAGTCGCCCTTGTGCCGGTAGCTGTTTGTTCTGAATTGTGGGTGGTGGGGAGTTTGTTGATAGGGGTTGGGCCTCATGTACATGCATACTTTTCGAAGCGTATATTCATTTCTCTTGTAATGTGATATATCTCTTCTGCGCCTACCCAATACCTGACCTCTTTCGCTGTATCATAGCGTGAGGAAACAAGCCTAGCTATTAGAGCATCGTCTGATCCCTTAGACAGCTCATTAGTAAACTCCAACCTCGTCTATAAACTTCCCAACGTGAAAGATGTTGACGTTCTGTATACCCCACCTGCGCACTAGCGGTGGCTTAGCGCCCTGTGGCGCAACCTCATCCATGACACCTCTACAAATCCTCCTCAGCAAAGTATCGCCTCACCTACACCCTCCCGCACCCACTCTCCCACCACCCACACACACACACGCCCCCAAACCATGGCCGGCATCCCCACCTCCCTCTTCCGCTGGGTGGTCCCCCTCGGCATCGGCGCCAGCGTCGTGCAATCGTCGCTCTACGACGTCAAAGGCGGCACCCGCGCCGTCATCTTCGACCGCCTGTCCGGAGTCAAGGAAGACGTGGTCAACGAGGGCACGCATTTCCTGGTGCCGTGGCTGCAGCGCGCGATCGTATTTGATGTGCGGACGCGGCCGAGGAATATTAGCACGACGACGGGTAGCAAGGATATGCAGATGGTGACGCTGACGCTGAGGGTGCTGCATCGGCCGGAGGTTAAGATGTTGCCTCGGATCTACCAGGTATATTGTTACCACTCTACCCTTCTCTATCCTCCAACCTCTATGCTTCAATCTTGGGGGTTCATGGGAACAAGAAGTTGTATAATAGGCGACTAATGAGTGATTTCTAGAATCTCGGCCTAGACTACGATGAGCGCGTCCTACCCTCGATCGGTAACGAAGTCCTCAAGGCCATCGTCGCCCAATTCGACGCTGCCGAACTCATCACCCAGCGCGAAGCCGTCAGCAACCGCATCCGCACCGACCTGCTCAAGCGTGCAAACGAGTTCAACATTGCCCTCGAAGACGTTTCCATAACGCACATGACGTTCGGCAAGGAGTTTACAAAGGCCGTGGAGGAGAAGCAGATTGCGCAACAGGAGGCCGAGCGCGCGAGATTCATTGTGGAGAAGGCGGAGCAGGAGCGCCAGGCGAATGTTATCAGAGCCGAGGGTGAGGCCGAGGCCGCGGATACCATTTCAAAGGCCGTAGCCAAGAGTGGAGACGGACTGGTGTTGATTAGGCGCATTGAGACGCAGAAGGATATCGCACAGATGTTGAGCAGGAACCCGAATGTGAGCTACCTGCCTGGTGGCTCGGGAGGCTCGGGCGGAGGCTCGAGTGGTGGGAGCTTCTTGTTGGGCTTGAGGTCGTAGGCAGGTTGAAGGAATTGCGGGTGGTGGAGAAGATGAAAATGTGCATTGTGGATGATGGGGAAGGATGGAGGGAAAATACATGGTCAGCGAACGAATTCCCAATGCATGGATTGCTTGTAACTGTAATACCAAACCCTCGGCTTGACAACAACACTTGTCTGTGTAGATACGCTTTGAAAATCAGTCTCCGCTTATCTTGTCTTCTATTTCTTCTTCCTGCTCTCCCCGGTAACTCTGTTGTCACAATCTGCCTCCATCAAATACATATAGCCTTCGCCGCTTGTTCGAGACGCAACAGACGGTCGGTCCATAAGTAAATGATTCGTTCGTTCTCAACCAATTCCAGTAGTCTTTTCTCGAAAGTATGTGGTAAGATGCACCCCTTTCACGCAGTCATACAGATGGGTGTTGCGTCTACCCCGGTTTTTCTATAGAATCCGCGTCTTCAATGCCGAGGATCGTCCGTCGCGCTATCAAGGTTTGTAGATCCTTTGCTCAACTTCACTTGCCGACGAAAGGATCGTACAAGCATATTTTGTCGACACATCACACATTACACCACACACGTCAGGCTCACAGGGTTTCGACCCAAATAACCTCCCACGCAGGATTCGAAACATGGTTATGCATGATGTTGCTATTGTTGGATTGAAGTAAGCATTTTCGGAGAGTTTGGGAGTTGTTTGTATTTGTATTTGAATAATTCGTGTTTCGTTCGCACAGTTGTTCACATTTGTACTGTTTGGGGTTGTGCTCGGGTGGGGGAGTGGTGTTTATGCACCTGAGGGTGGTAGGGGGAGGTTTTGTGTAGGTCGTTTTGTGTAGGTCTGGGATTTGAAATGTTGAATTCCTGGTATCAATAGAGATGCTGAATGAAGGGGAATATGCGAGGTTTTTTGCTAGCTATTGGCTGGAAGGGAGTTGTTGCGCCTTCCACGTGGAAGATGAGGTCTAGGTCTCATGGTAATCGCAACCCGACTTCTCCCCACACCTACGATCCTTCTTTCAACCAAGCCCTTCCCTCCTCCAGAATTTGATATCTTCGGACGTTGAGACGTCACGCACGACCCACATGTTTCGGGGAAGCTGACGCAGTGGAGATGCCCTCGTTACACATCCCGGTAGCAGATCTCAGGAAACCTCGGAGCCTGAGAACATCCGTCAACCCTTTCCACGCTCATTTCAAGCGATATCGCATAAACACCAAACCGGTTCGGGGAGGCGAAGGCTTTATCCCAAGGCAGCTGCGAAACGGTCAGCGAGGCGATACGGCAAGTTCGCAGCTGCCTATCTGTGAGAAACTCGAGAGGCGGACTGCGCCACGTTACTGATTGAAGTGGAACCATGTCCTCGGCAGGGGTGGACGACGATAGGCCGGAAAGATGGCGTTGAGCCTGGCGGTTTTCCTTCCGCGGTGGCTGTGCCTTCTGTGGGTTCGCTACCAGCGAATCAGCACAGTGTGGCCATACGGCGTGGCTTGACACCTTGTACCTCAGGATGGGTGGGTTGACCGCCAGGCTCTCTCACTCTTGCTCCGCCCGGCATGACTATAACGTATATACGTACTGGTATGGGTTGCGAGAGACACAGATGTGTTATACGTCTTCTGTTACGAATTTCGCTTGGCAATGGCGATTCTACAGCGCAAACGATTGAACATCAGCCTCACCTTCAAAGTGCTCCAGTTTTTGCGGCGACTTACCAAGCCGCGTGTGCTCGAAGGCTCAATTGATGAATCTCACCTTGGCGCCAAAACCTCTCCGAGCCTCAGAAGCATCTCCAATGGGTTGTCACGGATCAGCATTCAGGATGCGAAGAAGCCGCGCGTTGCCCATCGCATCTGCAAGAACCGGCAACATCCGAGGTCATCAAGATCGTCGCGAAGGGTACAAACACCGGGGTCGGTTACTCCCGCGAGTCGAAACCTAGCTGTCGATGAGGTGCAACAGTATGTCTATGTATGCTTTGTTTGGTTTCGTTGCTAAACTTTGACCCAAGTATGCTTAGGTCGATCGACAACAAGCTCAGTAGACCCGCAGGAAGCGCATTCTCGTCGATCGCGAGCAACAATAAGCTCTTCCTTAAACACAACAGCGCGCCGATCTTCGAGGGCTGCTCCTTGAATGAAACCGTTCAGCTTCTGGTTGCTGTACATGACGCGATAAACATTCTCACAGAATGTCGCCTGCAGTACGGTGACGATTGGCTTGTGGCCCAAGGCCTTGATGCTGGGCTAATCATAGATGACAACTTCATCGCCAACTACGAGCATATGCTGTTGCGACTCCAGACAGAGCTGACCAAGGCGCTGGCACGCAAAGCTCTCGAAGAATTACTCCGCGGCGGACACGACAAGAAACAGCACAAACTCTTGAGTTGGTTTACAGAGTTCGCAGAAAAGCCACAGTCCCTCAGCACTTCTTTTCCATGGACTATCAAGCCGTCGCTAGCAGTTTTGTGGGGTGTTTGTTGGATGTTTTATGATCGACCACCCGACGAACAGCCAGCCAAAGGAGGCGTGAGGCTAGACAGGATTCTGCAAAACCTCGGTTTTCAGTGGGAAGCCCCAGCATCGTCCGACTGTAAGTTTCGCATCGCGTTCCGTCGACAAGGTTTCAAAAGCTAAAGTCTAACGTTTAAGACATCAACCTTGGCCGCGAGCTGATTGGCCACGAGGAGCCGGAACACCTAACGCAGCAAACTGCGAACGCCTTCGGTCTTGAGCACGATATGTTCCACACGGAACAATGGCAGTCCGATGGGGTTCGTCAGGCGGTCGCGGATGGACCGAGGGCGGAGGCTCCTCAACCCTGTAAGTAACAACCTAATGTATTCGTGTCTTGTTTGAGTCACGCTTCTTTGCGGGCCCCTACAGTTTCAGGCAACTAACGAAGAAGTCCCAGACCCTAATAATACTTATTATCGCAGTGCAGCCCAGCAGCTTCCCATATTCTCGCCCAATAATTTTTATTTGCCTCGGCACCAAGGCACTACTGCTGCACCACTCACAGCCTTTCCGCAATTTGGCTCCGATCAGAACTCGTGGCAATACACGTCGTCGCCTTCGCCACAGAACAGTCATCTGATCATCTCTGGCCAAAATCCAACGATTCGAGTCACAGCGGCGGAAAGTGTTTTCTTTGCTCAGCCACAACCTGATTTCGCGTCTTCTGATACTTATCCACCTGGCCGCCAGCCTGAGGCTTCGCCACTAAACCCGAACATTTACTTTGACTACAACACAAACCCGCAATACATAATGGCATCGACACTACCGCCAGATACTACGACGATTCAAGTTCCGCAAGTCTCCCGTAAACACGAGCGAACAGTTTCAGTCAACTCGAATACCGACATGCCCACTCCAGTCAGCATAGGCCAGCGATCGCCCCTGTTATCCCCAACTTCCGGCGAACAAACACACATGATTTCAAGTCCTCATCGGAATACTCACAGCCGGGGAATCTCCATAGATTCTTCACAGGATGGCGACGAGGAAGGTTCACGGAGGAACTACAGCTACAAGCGCGCCGAGGAGCCACCGCGGACTACGGATGGCAAGATACATTGTAAGTATCAGGAATGCCACAGTTTATACTTTGATCGCAAGTGCGAGTGGAGGTGAGTACATCCAGGCAACAATTTTAATGGATTTCTACTAACCTCATTACAGCAAACACATGGACAAACACGACCGGCCCTACAAGTGCATCGTCAAAGGCTGCGAGAAGCTTCAAGGTTTCACATACAGCGGCGGCCTTCTCCGCCACGAACGAGAAGTCCATAAAATGCACGGCGGGACCAAGAAATCGCTCTTCTGCCCTTTTGCGGACTGCAAGCGCAGCTCCGGCGCCGGCTTTACGCGGAAGGAGAATCTCGCTGAGCACGTCCGCCGCGTACACCGTCGGACTTCCATGTCAGCGGATATGCACGGCCTGGTTATTCGACGCGATACTACCATGACCATGGAACGCTCGCCCGTTGTCAAGTCCCGCAGCCTTGCTTCCGAGTCACCTTTCAACAGTGCCATGGAATTTCGCGACGAAGATGACGCGAGCTTGAAGCGCAAACGTGGCGGATCTGACTCTGGAATTTCTGATCGCGGTCACGAAGATATGCGCGCTGAGATTAAGAGACTGAGACTGGAGAATGAGGAGAAGAATGAGCGACTACGGGAGCTTGAGAGGGCGGTTACGGCGTTACAGCAGAGTCATAGGTAAATTGGGTGCCTTTTTTTCTCGCGTCACATTGCAAGGTGTAAGAAGGAGTGATATCAATTCATGCAGACTGCTCCTAGTCTGCCGTTCTTTGACTCTTGTTATGAATTATTTCCTTTTTCTAGCAAGAAATGTCGCTCTTTTTGTACATATTTCCCCGAGCGATTTTTTCTGCACCTCTTTGCTCCCAGACTGTTAATTGGCTTTTGTATTTGTTGGGTTGCATGGCTGGAACATGCCCCTGACCCCCTTCATGAGAGAAATGATATACCAAGAATGCGATGGAATGGATGGATGGATACAGGACACTTACTGTACTCCGATGTGTACTAGCCGCTCGCTACTTAATCATATAATGTAAATTATAAGCCATCGCTGCTCCAGTGTATCACTACTTGTTCTCGTCACTGCATTTCCTGATCTGTTGTCGCTGGGTTGGGGTTGGGTTTGGCCTTCAGGCCCCATATCTGCCTAACGCCCTCTTGATGCCTAAAGGATCGCCCTTACCCCCTTGATGCTTGACATGGTCTTCGCCAACGCTAAACCAAGGGCGAATGTTGGGTGCCTAGGTTGCCTTCTCTGCACCAAATGTAGTACCTAGGAGCGAGTCAGTCATAAGACTCACGATGTGCTCAGACGATGTATATGCGAAGGGAATTCGCGTACTAATCATCCTATAACGCGTGGGTATTCGATCTTATCAACGCGAAGGGCATCCGCGGTGTTGCTAAAACCCCGCACTTCTAGGTATTAGATCCGAGCACAACACAAGCTTCCCTTTAGTCACGAGCCCGCAAGATGTGGTCCGCAAGCTCCGGCTTATTACTTCGCCACCGTACGTTTGTCAGTGATTTTTGTTTGCTTCCGCAGGCTCCGAAGCGGGCGGACGGACGGACGGACGGATGTAAGCTCAATGAAGTCGCGTCTCTTCCCTCATACAACTCATCAACAAAGCCAGACAAAACGAATAAGAATTGTCAACGCGAGGTTTGTTTAGCGATCAATGAGAAGGCGGCTGGCGGCTGGGAGTCATACTTCGATGACCCCAAAATTTCGCTGTACTCGCCTCTGTTGGTTATCTTATCCTGATTGGACAAATGAGGGGCATGTGATAGCGTGGTAGCGCGTTTAGGGCGGGACGTGTTACGTGATGTGGTCTTGGAGCCTGATGTGGCCGTGTAATACCGAGGTCTAGGCAAAGTGTGGTGGAGGGATGGGAGAGATGGAGGCGAGAAGGTGACGTTGTAGGTGTGGCGGTGCATCCCGTGGTGGCAAGGGTCTGGGATCTGCAAGTGATGATCACCGGGCATGCATGGCAAAGCAACGTGTGCGACACGTGTGCGACACGTTATTTTTGGTGGCGTGAGCGTTGTAAGAAGCATCGAATTAGACCGAGAACGGTGATAACCGAAGATTGACTAAGCGCTAAGGTTCAGGTGCCGACAGCTTTCATTCAGACTATCGCGACTTTTCTTACCACAGCTATTAACATGCATCAGGGTTTGAATATACCTTCTAGTACCGGCGGACCGCACCATAAGTGTGTGGAATACGAGACTGTCCAGCGAGATGCGCACGCGCCGAGACGCTGTGGCTCGAAGGATTCGATCCTAGCCGTGCTGTTAAAAAACACAACCTCCTTTTCCCGCTTCATCGCGACTTATGAGTGCCTACTAAGATAGCACTCCTCAGGCAACATGACGAACCTATATTACCATGGCCCTTGCTTCTGCGGCCCCTCAGGCCCTGGTGCAATGAACCTCGTCTCCCCAGATTCCAACACAACGCTCATTGCCAGCAACCCCACGTCGATTCGCTGGACATCCGGCCACAACGCGACATAACTACAGCTCACGCTCTCCACGCACATAGGCACCTGTACTGTATCGCCCATTGTAACCAACAGCACGTTTCTTACCTCCCACAGACGGTGCCGGTACGGCGAGCCACTCTATAACCAGCAGTTTCCGGATACCGGCGAGGCGCAATGGACGCCTGGAGCGGACCTGGACCTAGCGAGCAGGAACGACTACGTGCTATCGGGCACATTGGTTTTTGAGGGACAGATGAGGGGAATTGTATACCAGACGGAGTTATTCACTATTGTGAAAGATGGGGAGGAGCCGGTGAGACTTCCGACACTGGATGATATTCTAAATAGTCTGAGTAGAAGTATTAGTACGAGTTTGAAAGCAACGCCGACTAAGACTGCGACAGTTGGGCCGGCTACTGCGAGTGTGAGTGTTACTGCGAGTATCACGGCAAAGAACTCGGTGCCTATCAGTGGGACGGTTTCCCGGAGCAGCGTGAGCGCCATGGTTGCAGTGCTGTTAATCCTAGGGCACGCTACGTATGGTGTTTAGATAGACCCTTCTGTTTGATTATGAAGAACATTATACGGAAGCTGGGAAGGACTTTTGAATGACACTGGTCTTTACCCGACCGACGCTTTTCGCAATCATCATGTAACAGATTATGCCCGGTTATAAGCTTTACGGGACATACCTGAGTATAGCTCGTCGCATAAGTCTCGCCTCGGTAATGATTCTCTGCTTGAGCTCGTCTGCAACTGTGTCGCGGTGCAGGCAAAGTTGAGCATGAGAGCAAAAGTGAATTGTATTGTGTTGTCTGTCGTGTTCTGTCTCCTGTTGTTCTACTGTGACTGTCTTTCGTGAGGCCCACCAGCAAGTGGCGGTATGCATGACATGCATCTCAAAGATAAGGAGCAGCGAACCGTAACACAACACTGAACGTCCTTATCTCAAAAACCGTTACAAACTGCTCCCAACAATGCGTGGATATATGATGTAGACGGGTTAATTGTAGGAGTACCTATGTGTTTTTTCTTGAGCTAATAATATCTTAGTAATCACCGAGCCCTTCCATGTTACATATAAGTGACTCACTAGATGCTTCATTGTCTGTTGGACCAGTCGGTGTCCCGGTTCCCCAACTCACTACCACGACCCCCACCGACTCCAGCTCCGCCAATCAACATATCAAAGAACGCCGTATCAACGCCCTGAATAGCCCATTCGTCTGAATCAGCAATTTCGGGCATCGGCATGTCAAGATCTATATGAGATTGACTGTCATGAAACCTTGGTTGGCTTATCGTCAGTGGGAGTTGCTGAGTCAGCCACGATTGCCCCGGATGCGGCGTCGCGTATTGATAAAATGACGAGGCTTCGGGTCCAGCTGTGCGTCGTACGACCCGAGGCTCAGCCGCAAGGCTGACATATCCGAAGTACGGAACCTGAAGGCAGAAGCCTTGGGACGGATCGAGGTCAGCGCCTTCTTGTGATGAATGATGTGCTTTCACAAGCTGGCAACTGTACGCAACGCCATCATTACCAATAGTCTTCTCAAGCTCCAACAGCCTCCTAGTGATCCTTGCCGTCTCCCTCGAAAGATCATCATCATTCAAGCGATGGAGCTCATCCAGCGTTTCGAGCGTTTTCTCAATCAGCGCACGATCGCCCACCCGCTGCTCATCCGATGTCTGCCCACTCCGGCTCAAATGCGCGAGAAGAAGCGTCATTGCAGCTGTAAAGGCGCAAAAGTCCACAGGACGGCAACAATACACAACTTGCACAATAGAGCGGAAATAGATAAACCGTGTTAGCACCTCGCGACTGGCATACATACACGTCTCCCTGTTGTAGTCGAAGACGTAATCCAGTGTGTTCGGCTGCAAGATAAAAGGTAGGTGCAGGACGGTAAGCAGATTGTAGTGGATGATCTGCATCTGCGCACTGATCATGCGAGACATCATGTCCACTGGCCCGATGCCTGGGTAGAATTCCATGGGCTTCCACCATTGGACCGGCATGCTACCTGCTACTTTATTCAAGAGGCCCTCTATATTCTGTGTCGTTGTGAAGTCGTAGGTTCGGTCCTGGTTTCTCGAGATGATGAGCTCGCATATGTCGATTTGCGTCTTCTCAAACCACTCTGCATCAGTCTGGTGTGCCGACTTCTTGTCAGTGGCGAAGCGGGCGCTTGTTATGGATGTTGGCAGGCCGAGGAGGAGCGATATATAGCGCTCGAGATAAGCTATGTGTCCCCATGTGAATTCTATCGACACTCGCGTCGATGGATCGAGCAGCTTTGGCGCCATTCCTTGTGGCTTATATCGATGCAGACCCATAAGCTGAAGGATAGTGGCAGCGCGACGCAAGCAGACCAAAGCGTGGCGAAGGTTCCCGCAATTGGTCAGGTACACCCTTTCGCAAATAAGACGCTCCAGACCTTCGGGCGAGTCAAGGAGCTCGTCATGACAAGTAACCATGCTACCGTGCAGGTTCGGCTAACGCCCGGATTCAGACAATGCCCGCGGGGAACACGGAACACCAGAATCAACCCAACTTCAACTCATCACACCTCAGCCAATATGGGAGATATTGAGGCTG
>ML976020.1:282877-299591 GCA_010015635.1 Clathrospora elynae
AGCAGTCTTGGTGCAGCATCTAGCAGTCTCGGTGCAACAGCAGCCAGGAGAGCAGCAGTCTCGGTGCAACAGCAGCCAAGAGAGCTAGCAGTCTTGGTGCAGCATCTAGCAGTCTCGGTGCAACAGCAGCCAGGAGAGCAGCAGTCTCGGTGCAGCAGCCCCAGTGTAGCATTCTAGATTGACCTATTGACACCAAGACGTCAAGACACCACACAACGAGACGACGAGACGCACTAGCCACAGGATACAGTATATAGACAGCATGGAGAGCCCTTATGGCTCGAGGTGTTCAACTCATCAAGTGAAAGCAATACTACTGTTCTATCTTCAATACGCTTTGCAGAGAGCCCCTTCTACTGCATTCATATTGTCTCCCCTCTTCGATACGCTGGACAGAGAGCCCCCTCTGCTGTCTGTGTATCACCCCTTCGATCCTGATCCCGTTCATTCCAGAGAACCAACCTTGCATCCCCCGACTACGTACCATACATCTAGCCTTCCAGCTTTGGTCGTACCCTCCAGTTGGACGGACCTTCACACCTCACAGCTATGCCCTCGTTGCAGTGTGCTAATCGTTGAGCGTTCTGTCCGTTGAGCGGTGTGATTGCTGATGGGCGTTATGCTTGTTGGCAATTGTTTGGATCAGTGGAGCTCTATTTGTTGAGCGGTGTGATTGATGATGATTTGCACTCAAGGCAAGTGTTGTTGCTGAGCATTGTTCAAGAGCGTCGTTGCTGAGCATTGTCCAGGAGCGTTGTTGCAATCGACGCTGGCCCGCTCGTGATTGGCAAGTGCTTGCCTTGTTTTAGGTAAGCGCTCCATATGGATACGGGACGGCCCGCCTGTCAGTCTTGATGCAATCCCATCAATTGCTTGTATGAAGGAGCACTGCTTTTTTGGGTTGGATTGTAACACATACATACCCCGGGTACAGACGTACCTTAGGGATAGAACTCAGACAGTCATGGGGCTTCATGGGATCCCATTGAGTACCGTGGCTGACAGATAGCTTAAATTGGTGATGTGGGCGGTTGGCCAAGAAATGGCACCAAAAATCACCTCTATTCCCTCGGAATGACAGGCCTCCTGAGGAAGATGAGGTGCTATCTGTATTATTTAGTAACTGTGTGCAGCCGGCTGCAACTAAGGGGCGCTAATGCGCATAGAGCTCAAAACGGGCGTTTATCCCAGAACACACGGCCGAATAACAAAAATACACGGCCGAATATATTTGGCCTTATTAATAGCTATATCAATCCCAAACAATCTGGTGCAACCAACAGCAAGTTAGATGAGTATCAACAATGGAAGCTGTGCAAGCCAATTGCTGTAAAGGATAGTCACAATGCCAATAACCTAGTCAAATACTAGGTAGCTTTGCGCTATCAATACCCCAACCTTAGCAAGCTTGCAATAGACATATTGTCAATACCAGCTTCAAGCTGCAACTGCAAGTGCATGTTTAGTGAGCTTGGCAATCTGTTGGAGCCGCAGAGGAGGAAACTTGAGCTCCAATTACTAGTTGCCATGCAGTACGTACACCAGTAGCAGCGGGCTGGATTTTGTAACAAGGTTACCTACTAGGACTGGACTTGGAGCCAATCCGGACCTGATTCAGACTTGAACCTGACTTAGTTATGACTCAGCCCTCCCTAGCCTACATGCATTTAAGCTTGTTGTTCCCTAGATGTATATAGGCAGTTTTCTGCAATCCTTTTGTACAAGACCTATAGGTGTCAATAGATCTTAGGTTACGGTTCTCCCACGCACTCCCATATGCCTCTGAGTGAGACCACGCCAGATTTGGATCTTTTGTCTTGCCTGCGTCATTACAGATTTGGGGACAATGATTTCTGTGTCAGCAACAATACAGGCTCTGCTACAACAGCTAGATCTGACAGAGACCTTGACAACGTATACCAGTTGCCTGATTGGGAAATCAACCCCTAAAAAACACCAAGCCAATCAAGCCAACTCTGGGAGAGGGAGGTAAAGGATGGCCTGGCATTGCCGCCTCTACCTCTGCTCCCACACGCCCACCAAACGTTGCAGTCCCCAATACAACACGCGCAAACAAGGCAACCAACACTGCCTTACAGACCCAAATCTGGGAGAGGGAGGGGAAGGACGGCCTGGCATTGCTTCCTCTCCACCTCTACTCCCACACACCCACCAAACGTTGCAGTCCCCAATGCAACACACGCAAAGAAGGCAGTCAGCACAACCTTAGCACTTAAAATTTTGGAGATGGAGATAAAGGATAGGCCTGGCATTACTGTATCTCTTACCTCTCTCCTCACTTAGGGCTTAGACCCTCACCATCCCTTGTTATTGCAGTGCAGCAGGATTGAGCATAAGAGCAAAAGTGAATCGTATTCTGTTGTCTATCGTGTTCCGTCTGTTGTTCTGTCTCGTGTTGTTCTGTCTCGTGTTGTTCTGTCTCGTGTTGTTCTGTCTAGTGTTGTTCTGTCGTGACTATCTTCATGAGGCCCACAAGGAAGTGGTGGTGTACACGTGTACTTACAGAGACTCTTACCCCTTGATAAACACCCTCTTCTTACCTGAGCAGCCATTGCTGCTCACGTCCTCTATAGTCTCAGACTCAGATAGGACGTTAATTGAATACATACATACAAGCCAACCAAGCCAACCAAGCCTCGACTCCAAAAACTATGAAGAAGCCAAGCCTCAACACCAAAAATCTCCATCAAGCCAAGCCAGAGCGTTGGGCTTGTTCAGCTTGTTCGTTGGCATGTCTGATTGCCAGTACCGCAGTGGGTTGTACGCCATGGCGCTGTTCTCCAGGAGAGCTCGCTCGCGCTTCCATTGCTCATACTCATCGCCTTGGTGCTCCTCTACTTCTCTATTACGCGCGTTTAAGTGTGACTTCAAGAAGACAGATTGCAACGCTGCTGTTCCAGCAACACGCAGCCTCTTTAGCAGCCGCTGCTCATCTCCATCGCTTGTCGCATCGCCCGCAGTTGTTGCCTCTTTGTAGCCCTTCCACATTGTAAGAAAGGCGCGGTGATTGTTTGTGAGCCACCCTTCGCGGTAGTGGGGGCCGTCGCGCTGGGTACTGTGATCGTCGGGCACTTTCCAGAGCGCCTCGAGGTGGTATGTATGTATGTATGTATGTATGTATTCAATTAGCGTCCTATCTGAGTCTGAGACTATAGAGGACGTGAGCAGCAAGAGCTGCTCGGGTAAGAAGAGGATATATATCAAGGGGTGAGAGTCTATAAAAGTACAAGGGATGGTGAGGGTCTAAGCCCTAGGAGAGGGGAGAGGTACAAGAAATACGGTAATGCCAGGCCGTCCTTCAGCTCCTTCTCCCCGGTTCGTGTCTGTAAGGCCGTACTGGCTGCCTTGTTTGCGCGTTGTCGGATTTTATGAATCTGGAGAAACACCTCCTGAGGATTGAAATGCTGCTGGCAAAAGAACAGAAGGGTCTGTTACTTTGCTTTCACGAGCTGAAACCGAGGTAGATAGCATATGTTGAATATATGTTGGGGTGGTCGTTTAACCGAGGTGGTCGTTTAACCGACCGCCACGGTACTCCCATGCGCTGAACTTTTGAGTCAGCAATCTGCGTTTTTTTGTAAGCCCAGGACACTACTATGTCATGCGGCTATACCACGGGCTAATCAGTCCACTATTCATGTACTTTAATCCGCATCTCGGACATGACACACACACAATAGACATGACCTTTTCCATCGCTCAAATACCTACATTTTTACATATAAGTCTTGTTGTTTCGCAGTTTGCTGTATCTCAGATGATCGAGTCAGCCCTGAAAGCGCATAAATTCCCACCAGTACTACAAACTTCTTACTCACAATGATTTCAAAAGTGCAAGCACAGTCGACGGAGCTTCATATCCACCCCACGGGATGGGAGGCCAACCCAGAGTCTGAGATCTTCCCAATATCGCTCCTGGGCGTCATCATGCCCAAGATATACGTTCTCATTACGGAAGTGTTCAGTCTACCAGACAACGCAGACGTCGATGCTATTACTAAGAGCATGGTAGCAGGCCTCGAATTTTCGCTGTCTCAAGCCCAGAACCGTATTCTCACCGGCACTCTTCAGACGGATGCAACGAGTGGCGAGATGTGGGTGGAGAAGAAAAAGGTGTCAACGGTGAGCTTGCAGGTCAAGCATATGTTGGGCGAAAAGGAATTCCCAAGCTACCATGAGCTTGCAGATAAAGATGTAGGCTTTCACTTTTCTTCCAGTTTAGCTCTACTGTCGCTCACACGATACAGTTTCCCGCGAGCCTGCTTGCCGGGAACAAGCTGCTTCCAGAGTCCGTTACAGCCAAACAATTCCTTTCTCCTCTCGGAGATAACGATGGGAACGATATTCCCGTCGCAACATTCCAGCTGAACTTTATCAAGGGTGGGTTCATCTTGGCCGTTGCTGTCCATCACGTTCTCTCCGATGGTCCTGGCTGTGAAGGTTTCTTGACAACATGGGCCGAGAACACGGTGGCTGCCGCAAACGCAACACCATTTGTCCCCACGAAAGAAACATGGAGGTTCGAGGGATCCCCGATGGATATCGGCAAACACGAGGCTTCAAAAATGCTTGGGAGAGCCTTTCCGCTGGTGAAAGATGTAGGTGGTCCCAGGCCGCCGCCACCAGCGGATTTCAAGATGCCGTCTCTTGTGAATCAGATGTGGCACTTTCCCAAGAGCAAAGCCGAGACGTTGAAAAAGCAAGCTTCAAGCGGTGTGAAGGAAGGCTGGATATCAACGTACGACGCGGTCATGGCTTTGCTCTGGAGTAGCGTCACGCGCGCGAGATTTGACCTACTGAAGCCGGACATAAACTCCCGAATCATTCTCATCCACGGCGTCGACACGAGGAAGGTGTGGGATCCGCCTCTTCCTGAGCGCTTTTTGGGTGTCGGGGCCCTCGGTGCACTGTGCGATTCGATGACAATTAGTGATGTCATGGAGCCGAGCAACCACTCCAAGCTCGCAATGGCAGTACGATCGTCGATCAAAGAGATCACGCCGAAGTATCTCACCGGGCTGTTGCAGTGGATTGCTGACCGGGACGACAAGCGCTACCTCGAACTTGATATCAGTTCGTTCCTGGGACCTGATTTTGCGGGTTCCAGCTGGGCGGCGATGAAGTCTTACGAGAGGCATGACTTCGGGTTCGGATGTCCTAAAGCGCTGAGGTGGCCGTGCCCGCAGTTTGAGGGCTTCGTGTTTGTGTACCCAAGCAGAGCGGCACAGAAACTCTCTTCAGAGGACGAAGGTATCGAGGTATGTGTCTGTCTGGAGGAGAGCTGCATGCAGAAGTTGTTGCAAGATGAAGAGCTCCTGAAGTACGCTCACCCTCGAGGTTGAGTCGTGTTGTTATTAAGGCCGCGGTGTTCCTCAGGTGGTGGAGCGATAGGCATTGCGCTAGGTGTTAGATTTGTATGATCATACCCATAAGTTCTGCATCCCCCATGAATGGTAGCGATGAAGATGGGTTAGGTACAGGGTGTTAAAAGGGGCATACTAACATGGCTAAGAGGTCATCTTTGCACTCTCAAATCATCTAATGTCAATAGGACCAGGAATGGAACATGGGGAAATGCGTGATGCATTGACTATGGGAGTGAGAGCTCTGTATATGCTAGGAACTCGGGCACCATACCCGAGGCAGCGAACATGTCGCATGTAGCAAACATACTCAAGGCAGCGAACATGCTGGAAGGCCATAGAGTATCGTGGCTGACATCTAATCTCAGAGCAATGGGCCTGCAGCTTTTTCAAAGCAAATATGGCACAAAAAAACTTGATGATAGGAAGAGGAGGGAGGGCTCAGAAGTCTGTGGGGTAAGCAGATTTACTAGATCTTACCCCTCTTTACCTACCTCTAATAACCCTTACCCATCCTACAGACTAATTGAATACGGTGTGTACCTCTAGCAAACCTTAGAAGGTAACTAGTGAAGTTTCTTCTCTCTCTGTCACACTCTCTATCACTTCTACAACATCACCACCTCTCATAGAGCTACTTTTATTCACGTATCCACTCACGCATTCCCTGTATCAGCCTCTCCCTAATGGGGCTTTAGCTGGAACATTTACTCTCCAATTAGCTTCTCCTGAGCCTTCAGCTTTTCCATCGCTTTGTCGATTCCCGAGAAATCTGGCATGGGAATATGTGCCGGTAGACACGTCGCAATCCCATCGTGATAACAACTTCCACATCGCAACGATAACGACGCCATGCGACACCCTAACTTCTTCTCAACACAATGAGAATAGGCCACCATTATCAGAATTCCTTCGAGGTTGGTGCAATCGCCACGACGGTGCCGGAACATGGTACGGCAAGAAGACATCGTGTTAGCCCATGAGGACACGAAGCAGAGAAAGGGAAGGTAGTGTCACGATCAATACTCACAAAGTAAGGGGGTGGTTGGTTATGAGAAACGATAGCCAACCGTCACACAAACCCTTGAAGTGAGGAACGTGCCAAAAACGTCAGGAAGTGTCCCATGCGCTCACGCGCTCACACATATCGCGGTTCTGTATACACTGAAGGTATCTCATAGAGTCCCATGGTGCCAAAGGCACTGCGATTGATTCTCATGCATGGGACTGCGTGGGATTGCTTAGCGTCTCATGGTGTCTCACGTTGCTGACGTCGCGGGGTAAACCTTAGAGCCCTGAGACTGGTATGGGTAGGAGGGTACAGATCGACAATCGTATTCCTATGTGTCTATTTTGCGGCCACAGGAAGGGCCTGGTCTGCATGACGTATCTATGACACAGCTAACGGTAGAAGGTGATCGTCAACAGGAGTAAGAAGCACCACATCAACACGTGGCATACCCCATGAACTGTCACAGTATGCTCTTACAGCACGATCGTATTCAAATCATCAAGTGAAGCAATACAGCTTGTTATACCTCATCAATACTCTTTACAGAGAGCCCCTTCTACTGTCTTAGTATCACTGTCCCCGATCCCGATCCCACTCATCCCCGAGAACCAACCTTGCAATCCGTTGATTACGTACCACACGCGGAGCCTACCAGTGTAATAGGCTGGAGCCTATTTGTTAGATGTTCCTCGGTAGAGATAATCTCAAGGACATCGGCGTCAGCTTGTTCGTCAACCACGACATCCTTGGAGTTCTTGTTGGGCGACGCTTCCTTGGTGACCTCAGTCACGGTCTCTGAAGTCGAGCCAGATTTGTTGGAAGCCTTATCTGTAGCATCGTAGTGATCTGGCTTCTGAGAGCTGCCCTGCTGGTCACGATCCTCGCCGGCTGGTGTGTTCTCCTTGATGAGAAAGCCGCTGCCAGCATCACTGTCGTTGGATGATTGGAGCTCGAGAGTACGGCCAGGAGCATGGTGTGCGATTGGCGGCGCTTCCTCCCCGGTGTGCGGCATATATTTTTTTTTCAGAATATGCAAACTATACTCACGAGCAAATGACTCAATGCAGCTCTCCTCTATATGCAGGTCGATCTAGGCCACAAACACCATGAAAGGAAAGCAAAGGCGGAACATCTTAGCAGCTTTCGCAACAGTCTGCACGCGCCTCCTGAGATACTCTAATAGTTTCTCTTGTAACACAGTCTCGGATGGCTCATGCAACTACAGCTTTTAAGTTCTGCACCAGCAGCGCGATCATCGCTTGCGATGAAGTCGTACGACCTCCTTCCAGCGTACAGAGCCACATGAGACCACCGACGGGTGCAACGAAATGCATATTAACCTTGCAAATCACTCTGACTCCTGTTAATAAGGGGATAGTCCTCTCTTCCAGCTGGCAAAGTCATCCCCTCCACACCCATCTCTTTACCAGTCCTCATCACTATCCTCCTCCTCCCCAATCTCTGCTCCCTTAATCCTCTTTACCACCCTCTCCACCCCCTTCTCCACACTCTCCCCCTCAATTGCCACCCCTTCATGCCACACAATGGGATCCATGACCCCATCCATGAACCACATGAGCATGGGCACAAAACTCACATCCAGCATCGTCCCCAGCTCTGGCAGCGCATACACATCGAAACAGTAAATGTCGACGACGTTGTGTTCGGCATAAGTGGAAGAAGGAAGCTGTTTGCGCAGAGCGGTGACAACGGCGTTGGAGGTGCTGTCTTCGGGCCAGTAAGCGAGGAGAATGGTTTTTCCCGCGGCAGTTTGTACGAAGGACGCGTACTCGGCGAGAGAGGTAATTTGGGTGAGGTGCGCCATGGTGAGTGTCGTGACGAGTTGTTGGGTTCGTGATGATGTGTTGAGGTGTGACGAAGTTCGGAAGTGGATATTGGAGCTAGGCTAGGCCTCTGTCCCTGCGGAACCTGTGGTACGTGAGGCTAAGCGCCGACTGATGATTACTCAGCTATTGAAATGAATTTTGCGAAGGGAAATTTGTTACTGCGCCACGAATGTTCTTCCAAGACATCAACCTCTACCAGTCAACGGCAAAACAAAGGAATTTTCAGACAACTCGGCACTCAAAGACTGCTTCAAAGAACCAGCGATTAGCTTCAAGGATCTTAAGAACAAAACACGTGATAAGCGAGCTGAGGCGCGAACAATGCATCAAAGGATATCAATCGGGTCTGTCACAGGCGGCATTAAAGTATAATTAGATCGCCGCAGGGATGCAGCTTATCTGCATGCCGGACCAATCATACATCGCCATAGCATGTGTCAGCGAGGCTAAGGAGCCGTTAATCCTGGACCTGCTCAGCCCGTTGGACCCTTTTGGCAGGCTGCAGAGGGTCAAGGGCAGGGCGGCGTAAGTTATCTCAATGTGATGAGGGCAGTCTGTCACCCTCCTCATTTCGTCTCCCCTAATTGAATTCCCCTCACAACCTGGGACCCTAACGTTCTTTTCTGCCATGTCGCGCTCCGTCTCCTTCCTCGCCAACAACAAGATGCAGGTGCTCCAGTCATTTCCCCGAAAGTAAGTCCAGTGCGGTAGCAGATCCCTATACCGCAAAGATCCTGGGCAGGCTGTAGTATACAGCGGGCCCGGTTCCGCGTCATTGCTGATACGCGTTTCGCAGATCCATCCTCCTCGCCATCTCGCTCATCACCATATTCGTCGTGCTGTTCCGATTCTACGGCGACGTGCCGGTGGACTACTACCGAAACTATGCGCCCGGCGACGCGATATTGCCCGTCAAGACGAACAACGAGACGCCGCAGCCGGGATACTTCAAGGCGCAACCCGAGTGGAATTGGGACGTGCCGGATTATGCAAGTGGGTGGAAGGGTTATGCGCGGAAGCCGAGGAACAGGGACATCGTGGTGCTGACGGCCAGCGACGGTGGGGGCCACAACAGCGCCATCCCGAACGTGCTGGAGCGGGTGCTGGACGACCGCGAAAAGTACTGTCGCAAACACGGCTACACTAATCTGTGGCTCAACACCAGCCGCTACGATATCGGCGACGCTCACAGGGTAAGTCACAGCATGGGGCGCGCCCCCGCCGCACCATGCAGAGGCTGACAGTGTGACTCCAGACATGGTCCAAGATCCCCGCCGTCTCCGAGGCTTTCTACCTGCACCCGACTGCCGAATGGGTCTGGCTGCTCGACACCGACATCATCATCATGACGCCCGAGTACGACCTTGTCGGCGAGATCCTCGGCCCAGACGCCATCCAGCGCGGCCTCATGCGCGACACACCCATCCTCGACGGCCAGCTCAAGAACAACCCCACGCACATCAATACCCCGAAAGACTTTCGCGTCGAGGACATCGACATCCTGATCACGCAGGACCACCAGAGCGTCAATACCGGCAGCACTTTCTTCCGCCGCTCCGCCTTCACGCGCCTGCTGCTGGAGATGATGACGGACTACACCATGTTAATGGGCAAGGAACACGTGGGCGCCGAGCAAGACGCCATCAAGCATCTGATGCTGGAGCACCGCCTTGTGCGGAACCACGTCGGCATCTACCCGCAGCGCAAGTTCAACGCGTACGCGCAGGGTGGGGAAAACATGGGCTACCGCGACGGCGATTTGCTCGTGCATTTTGCAGGCTGCTGGGTCGGCGGAAAGTGCCAGGAGTGGTTTGAGGAGTTCTGGGGCAAGAAGGGACACACGGACGTCTGGAAGCCAAAGGAGCAGTGACGACACGACCGAGCACGACCTAATGAATAACCTTTAATATTTCATGTGGGCAGCACCCTGTACCGAATATGCCCTTCTAGGACACCGATTGCTGTTTTTGCGCTTTCCCGGCGTTTCCGGCGCACACACTTCTGTCAAAACGAATTGCATTGTTAGAACCGGCGTACATATACCTATCCATTTTTACATGTTTCTGCATCTTCATACACAGCCTCTATCTATCTACCCATCCTTTTTTACCCCCCTACACCACACCCGCCGTCCTCGTAACCGTGCTCGTCGCTGTAGCCGTCTTCACCACACTACTCGTCGCCGTCCGCGTAACCGTCGTCTCCGCCGGCCCCTGTGTAATAAAACACGAGCACGCTGACGAGATATCCTGGGGACTGCTCAGACCGAGGGAAATATTGATGCCGTTGCCCGGACCAAGGGTGATGCCGATTTGCCTCTTGCGAACGGGGAGTTCCGCGGGGCAGGCGGCGTCGTAAAAGGTGTAGGGGGACGTGGGGTTGTAGTTTGTGTTGTCGGCACTTGACGTAATTAGTCATTTTCTACCATGGCATAGGATCATGCGAGGAAGAAGGAGAAGAGAGTGGCCGACGTGACGAGGAAGAGGTTACGTACGCGTTAACATCAAAGAGCATGCAGTTTGCCTCTCCGTAGCCGAAGCTCTTGCACTTTGTGTCGGCCTTGCAGAGGGCGCTGCAGGCAGCGAAGGTGTTTTTCGTGCCGCTGGACTCAAAGTAGTAGGCTGCCGTAGTCTTGACGTAGGCAACGATGCCGCAGCTGGGGGCACCGGTGGGAGTGCTGATTTGACTTAGCCATCTGAAGTTAGTCTGTTTTTTCTGCACTGGTACTTACGGAGAGGGACTTGAGACCAGAGTGGATGACGGCGGAGGTGGCGGTAGGGCAGTCGAAGACTACACAAATGAGATAAGTTTTTGCCTTGCAATATTCCCGTGATTACGTACCTTAGTAGGAGTCGGCGTGGGGGTAGGCGTGGGAGTAGGCGTGGGAGTGGGCGTAGGAGTGGGCTTCGGTGTCGGAGTAGATGTTGGGCGAAGACTGCTTGGCGGATACACAGTGGTTGTGACCTTCTTTGTGGTGGTGGTGGTTGTAGTCACGGCGCTTGTGATTGTCTGGGTGGCAGTTCCTGACTTCAAGATGCTGCTGCAGAACAGCAGCGCCTCAGAGGTGTGTCCTTCGAACGCATTGAGACCGCAGTCACCCACTGTTTACTACGTAAGTCCCGAGCTTCCTAATCAAAATGGTGGACAACCAAGAAAGCCCTGCGTTTGTTGACGATATGCGAAGTAGCAAAGTAAAGACATACCATTTGGACCCCCTTGTTGTCTTGCCTGGAGGACAGCCGCCTCCGCGCTTGCAGCAAAAGCTACAGCAACAATGGTAGAGAACCTCATATTGTCGATCACAAGATTCTTGGCTTTTGAGGGTACGATTTTCGAGGACGGGCGATTACCGAAGTTGACGCTGGACAGTAGTTGTTGACTGGAAAAGATCCCTACTTATAAGAGATCTGGAAAAGCTTCGGCACCGACATGCTGTATTCTCTTTTGGGTGTTTATACTACAAAGATACAAGACTGTCACAAAAATAGAGTCCAACATGCTATATGGTGTAAAAGACGGCTGGACTGTATCTAGCATCATGCACTTCATTTGAAGATAGATGAGAGCAGGCTTTTCTGGCGTTTCCATGTACCTAGTCGAGCACGGCGGGCTAGACCGCGTACTCGTACTACCACGGTAGATGAACACGAAGTATATGGTGCCATTCCACTCTGAAAAACACAGTCTAACAGCGTCTACCAAAATGTTCGCGTTCTCTCCTGCGGCCAGACCCATGGCTGTACCGACGCTATGGATGGACGCTGGAGTGTCGAATTAGCCGGCCAGGGGAAATTGAGAGGGAAATATCGAAACTTGTGGGGAGATATATGTATAGTGTGCGTCGGTCAGGGTTCCCAAGTCGGGCTATATATATCCTGGTTTCCGGCAAAATCGCATGATGGCCTATTTGCCAGCACAAAAATAGCGATAAAATTGTCTGCACCCCAGGAACCGCCAAAGTTGGACGCATATATATCCATCGAGATGCGGCTAGATCTCAATTAATCTGGTAATGTACCTCACAAGTGCGCTGTCACTGCAAGACGATCTGCACGATGCAAACATGGTCGAGAGATCTTCCGGTCATCGGAGAGCGACGCATGTTGTTGAGTTGTCTCAGTTCAGTTGAGTGAGCGAACTGTTGTATTGAAGATGGAGATCGGGCTGAACGCTAAGTCTACTCGGGTGAGTGCTAGGTCACCCACCTCGAACACATGTCGTTCAGGAGGTGCCGGAATGATGTTACTCGCGGCGAATAACGAACCATATCCGCCTTGTGTCGTCAGGATGGAACAAAAAATAGTCGCTCGTCAGCATCTTGAGCTTCGCGTCTACGGTGAATGAAACACCAAGATCATCCCCTATCTCTTTCCACATCTTCTTGAAGCTTTCCACATTATGACGATACATTGTGCCAGTTGGTGCGACCTTCTCAGTAGCTTCGATAGCCCCAATCTGTCGACCCAGTATCATCGAGCCAGGCTTAGGTCGCAGTAGCGCAGCGACAGCTTTGGAGACCGACACTTGTTCCTTCATACCCCAAAGATGAAAGAATGATCCAGCGTAGACCATATCAATTGAGCCCCTCATATCTGCGAGTGCTGAGCTGGAGTCAAAAATGTCGGCAACCAAGAACTTGCTCTGGAGTGTATCGCGATCCTTGAAAAGTTTATATCCCAACTCGATGAAATCCGGCTGCAGATCACTGCCGGTGATGTTTTCTGCAGGCGCTCCACCATTTACCAGCTGGCGGATCGTCTGACCAAAGCAGCAGGCCATGTCCAGTAGCTTTTGGCCTTTGCGCAGGCGCTCAACTACCTCGTCGAACTCATCGAGCTCAGTAAAATTTGGCTCAAGGAATTGGAATTGGCCAATACACCTAGAACAAGTATACAAAGTCAGTGTCTGTCACACAAGCAGTATGCAGTTAGTACAGGTGAACGTACGGGTACGGATACACTTCCCATGCATTGTCGCGCACCTTCACAACGTGGTCAAAAACCTGATCCGATGGGATACTGCTGTAGGTTTCGAGAAGACGTTGTGTTTCAGGCGGAATGCTGTCCTTTGTAGGATTGTCCTGGAACCAACTGACGTTCGTGCTTTGAGGCTCTTCAGGCTTGGACATGGTGGTGATATGCTGAGGCTGCATTACAGGGTCTGAGATAAAAGTTGGAGTGTAGACGCCTTTAAGATCTTGAGGGAGGAGCTTAGGATTATGCCTAGATGACGTCGACACTTGCTTATTGTGACCGCTTATGAGGTAAGGAGGTTTTGTGTGCCACATGTGTTGATTCGCTGCTCCTTACACATCTCAACAATCACCTTCCTCTCTCAAGCTAAATCATAGATATGTCAAATACACAAACCTTTCCAAAGGCCTTATGCAAGGTGACCACAGCAGCAGAACAACAAGACAGAACAGAATACAATTCATATTTGCTCTGATGCTCCATTGACTTGCACTGCGACACTTATTCCCGTCCTGAGATTCTCTCGGGGTCCGCCCCTAAATCATCGCACTTACCTCGTCGACGCCATCAGCAGCCAGCGTTTTAATCAGTTCATCTGCGTTTATCCTAAGATTCCCCAAAAGGTTCAAGGTTCGATTGGTCGACCTTTAGAGTGGTAGCTCATTACACACGAACCTCTCGCTTCAAAAGAAAACTAACAGCACACAAACCTTCAGGGCAATCCTCGTTATACATTTCGACAAGCCAATACGGCCTACTTTCAAGTCATCACAGTTTGCGCAGCTTAGACGCACAACGTGGAGATTTTGTCATAAGAGTTGTTAACTAGGTCTACTAGCCTCGACGTACTGCCACCATGCTCACACTAAATACCTGCCCCAAATCACCCCAAAGCAGTAGTAAATATTAGTGCGTGGGTGGTCTGCAGTCCCTGGCGAGGCTTTTCGTCCCACTTCACTAGTCAAAACTCCTGACCCGGATCCTCCGGTAACCTCACTACACAGAGGTGTGCTGGTCTATCCTCGGAAGAATCATTGGAGGTGGGTGGTACAAGCAGCTTCTGGCAGTGAGCCCCCCTATCATTGTTGGAGGTTGGTCAAATCTTCTGTTCCCTACCGACGCTTCCATGCGTATCATTCCATCTAACTTGAATATTTTAGATTATGCAAGATAATGTGCCAGTTACCGGGGTCATCATCCGGTTGATGGCATTAATACCGTAAAATAACTATCAGGCAAGCATGTGGTCTTGTTTTGTATGGCGCTTAGGCACTGCGAATCATCTAAACCGTCATCGGGATCTTCATGATTCTATTCGGGCCGTCTCTAGCGCTCGTCACATCCTGATGTCGACCCACGTCGACCGACATCTTTAGTTTGATATTGTGAGATAGCGCGCTTCCGAAAGCGGGTGCGGTTTGACATCGGTATTCGAGACCGTACTCGGGCCCGAGTAGCCACTGTGGAGTGATCTTACATAGAAGATTCCACCGGCGCGCTTTGAGAGTCACTGATCGTCATCCACCTAAGAGAAATTGTGGCTGATGGGCGATTCCCTCGTCGGCGACATTCGGTTCCAGATACATCGAAGTGTACGTACACATTGACGGTAATTATCGTCATCAGAAAGCCATACATCCTGGCGTCATGCAACCCATGCTTTGGTTTTATGAGGCCCCAATGATTCGTCTCATGCTTGCTTCACTCACATGCAGTGAAAATTGAACCCGATTGAGCCAGACCATTAATGTATAGAGAGAATTTCAGATTCTATCTGAACTATACATAAGCCTATTAACCCAGATGAAATGGTGTTCCGCCCATCACGTACACCAATTGCTAGACCCTGCTCAAACCAGCTTTCATCATGTTGGGAGCCTCCAGAGCAGTAGCGTGCGCCGGAGACTTGATCATATCATGGTATGCTTAAGCTGTAGTCCATTCCCCCTCCCATAGAGATATCCATGACGACGAAGAATGAGTTCGTTAAAGATCGGCGCTGCAACGAACACAACTCCACAATACCAGGCATCCCCGCAGCAGTTTGAAAGTATTGCTCCATGTCATCGTGCTCAAGCTGCTATGGTTTATGGGTTGACTAAGTAGAGCGAGAATCATAGAAAGACTCAATATGTATAAAGAGAGAGATTCCACGCACCTTGATAATCATCTTAGCAACAGAAACAACTTCCATCGCTCAACCATTCAAGCCTCTCTTGCTCCGACATTCCCAAGATGACGAAGCTCTTCGCCGTCGGCACTGCCCTCGTGGCCATGGTCTCAGCCCTCCCTTCCTCCACCACCCCGGCAAATTCGTTGTTCTCCCTCTCCCAGCTCGCCAGTTTTGACAACAACAAAGAGGGGCTACCCGGCGCGGCCGCCAGTCCCATAAACATTTATCAGAATATAATGTGGAACGGCATGAGCCTCGCCCAAACTGGTGGAATTCAACAAGCTGTGATCCTCGAGCCCAACAGCCCACCCAACCTCGCCGGGTTCTCCTCGCTACTCCTTCCAACTCTCATATAAGGCACACCTGCCATGACAATCAATTATGCCGACAGCACTATTGATCACTTCGACCTGTACAACTTTTACTATGGTTGCACAATCAACCAAGAGGCTTCGGTTGTTGGTGTACCTACAAGCTGCGTCATTACTGGCACGGGCTATGCAGACGATCAGGCTACCAAGCAGGTTGCCAAGCAGAGCTTCACCTGTGAGTATTTCCATAAGAATTAAATATGCATTCGGGACATATAATGACTTTTTTCCTGTGCGCAAATGCAACAGGCCATTGTGAACAAGTTCAGGGGAGTGAAGAGGGTTGAGTTTGCCGTCAGCAACCCTACATTCACCGCTGGGTTTCTTGATACCGTCAGCTTCAAGGTCTATTCTACGATCAAGTTCCAGTAGAGATTTGGAGACGACGGCTGGTTTAAGAGGGCCTGAAGGAATTTGTTGCATGATTGGGGGTATGAGACAGCGAGCTGTATGGCTGCCGGTGGAGCAACTGTGGAGACTTGGAATTTAGATCTCGAGATTTCGTGGATATACAAAGGACCATGAGGATCTATGACCCTCTTTGGCAATATATTTTCTTCTCCTTACCACCAGCATGCGAAGGTGGAGATACTCCGAAGATATTCAGGTCATTTCAGACAGTCTATAACATCTGATCTTTGTGCCAAAGAAGAACGGCAAACTCCGACTATGCGTTGACTACCGGAAACTCAACAACATCACAATCAAGAATTTATACCCCTTACCGTGTCCGTTGCCGTGATGATCGCTGCGACGTGATGATCATGGAACACCAAAACTCCAGAATAATGCTAACTTTAACAAGTAACAACTCCACCACTATGACCTCAATTGAGGCCACGCTTGCAGCAATTGAATCTCTGGAACCAGGAGAGCAATTTACATACCAGGCAATTGCAGCTGCGCATGGTGTAAACAGATGTACACTGTCCAGAAGACACAAGCAATCTCATG
>ML976020.1:299601-315294 GCA_010015635.1 Clathrospora elynae
CAGAAAAACATGCCAAGAAAAGCGGCTGAGTGTCGTTTCCAGGACACCTGCGTGCGGCGTGGGCTTCGGGAGCTGTCAGGCCGGCGCGCCGGTGAGGGTGTAGCCGTACAGAGAAGTGGTATAACCGCTGGCGTGGCCGGATGGCTAGCCTAGTGTATGCTGTTGCCGCCGTAGTATTAAAACATATGCAGGCAGGCTTATTCTTAGTTTTGGCCCCTCTATGAGATCACGTTGATGATGACGATGTGGCACAGTCGATTGGCGCTTCCAGCCTCATCATGTACTGAAACCAATGTAAAAGCGTGGTTATCAGAGAGAAGTTGTTGGCTATGCCGAGCGAGCGAATGAGGGGGTGGTATTAGGAGCCGCAAAGACAACAGCATTGAGTTGCGTGGCGTGGTCGTCGGTCGAAACATGAAGTTTCGATGTTTTGTGGGTTGAGGGTCGTGCGGCGTTCGCGCGATCGTTAGGCGCGGAGCCGATTCCGCTTATTAATAGCGTCCTATCACCATCAAGGAACATTCAGCCTCATCGCCTATTTTCCGATTATCTTTTTTCGCTTCTGTCGTGTATTTCTCAAATCTTGTGCAACTGATCGTCTGTATGTCCGGAAAGAATGTGTACATAAACCTAGCCTTACATGAAGATATCGCTCACTGGCAACAAGCAGCTTAGTGTGTGAGCGTTCAAATGAGATGAGTAGCATTGCTTCCGACACCTGCCTTCTATCTACTTCCAATACTTGGCAGACTGCCTTGATACCGCTAAGGCTTAGGTACTGACACGTTGGCAGTGGCGTAGGTCGCAGCATGCGACATCACCGGATTGCGGCCACTCAGCGCTATCTGTAGCCGGTTGATAGCTCTCGGGGTTATGACTTTGGTATAAACCCTACCTCCTCGTTATTCGTTCGGAGGATTTCCTCCCTTCCGGTCAATCGGAGGTCTGTTTCCTATAGCCGCCTGCCTTTGATCGGTGTCATGGTCGCATGAAATAACCCGTTGTTGGTGCAAGCTCTCTTCAAGAACCGGATTCTATACAGGTGGACAAACTCGGCGCATATCAGCTTCCTTCCAACTATTCAAGACTCTGGTTGGGGACTCATGGATGAACACTCACCTGAAGCACATAAGGTCAGCTTGATTTAACCTGCGGTATCCGTATGGCACACTTGTCAGTAAGCAAGTATGCTTGACTAGTTTGCTTGAATTGCTTGACAAGTAGCAATTCAAGCAAACACAAGCGCTCTTGTACTAATTAGCAAGCAAGTACAAGCATTAGTCAATGCTTGCTTGGCTTGCTTGTTAGACTTTGTCACGGTTTGAGGTCTCTCCTGTACTACCGCAGCGGTTGTCTGCTGCGGTGTTCCGCAATGTTTCATGGTGCTCCACTATGTATGTACCCGAGCTATGTATGGACCCAAGCTGTGTATGGACCCGAGGTCTGTTTGCTACCTACAGGAGGCGTTTGTACCTGAGACACGGTTGCCCGAGTTCCTAGCAGATATAGAACTCCTACCACCATAGACAATAGAACTTCAGTTCAATCCGTCAATTCTTCCCACATGCGCAGTGTACCCACAACGCAAGAGCAGAAGTGGGCCAAAGGGGGTTTGGATGCCAAAGGAACAACACACAAGACATACAACAACGGATAGCAACACAACAACAGATAGACACTACACAACGGAATAGCATATATCTTGCCTTTGGGCGTCAATCCCTATCTACACTACCACAACAGTACAAAGAGTATCATGGTAGAGCTGCAGTTTGGTCACCTAGGAAGGTGAGAGAGGCTAGGGCAAGACAATCTGTGAAGGAGCAAGAAGAGAAGGAATCACAACTCCAAAAGGCTAAGGCAAAGGAGAAGAAAGCAGCTGCAAAGCTTGCTAAGCTCTATCAAGCTGAGGAGAAGCGTGTGGAAAAGCGTATGGAAAGAGAGGCAGCCAAAGTAGCCAGGGCAGAAAAAGCAGCTGAAAACAAACACCAAAAACAGGCTGAAAAGGAGGCACAGAACACTGCAAAAGCTCTACAATTGTCCCAAAAGGGCAAGAGAACAGCTTCATCAAAACCAGCTGCTCAGAAGCGCAGAAACACGGCTAAAAAAGCGGTGGATAGTGAGGAGGCTGCATCAGCACCTCTACCCAGAACAAGAAGCAGGGTCCACACCATCAACCTTCCAAGCAAATATGAATAGTGTAAGTTTTTTTGCATGTATTAATAAAGTACTCTACTACAAAATCTTGTGATAATAGCTGTTGTGGATGGCTCTACAGCCTCATGTTTGAAGTTGTGATTACAGTGTTTCGTGGCTTGTTACGCGGAGTGGCTTGTTACGCGGAGTGGCTTGTTACGCGAACCTGCACGGTACGGACTAGAACCCTCATAAACATTTTAGGCAAGTCATCGTCACTAAGGCCCGGCTTGAAGTGGTCTCATTCACAACGTACAGCATAGCCCATGATTGGTGTAAAAAGAGCTTGGCTGCGGGCGGTGAAGAGAGAGTTGAGGAAACGCATAAATGATGGAAGAATGCAGCTTACTTACGTTAATTGGAGATGCAATCAGATCACATGTATGTTCGGAGTATCCATGCCCAAGCCAAAACGCCATGAGGTGCACGCCTCGATGCCAGATATGATGCGCAACCTACATTATGCTTCCAACGAACCTTCCATATTCACAAAAACGCCGCCGCAGCTGCAGCAGCCATGACGCCAAACTCGGCCCCAATCCACGCCTGCGCACGCGCCGTCGGCACCGCGCCCGCCGTCGAACTTGCCCCCTGCCCCCCTGTCGTCTCCCTCGCCGCAATCACACTCCTCACGATACTAAACTGATCGTTGACCTGTTGTTCCTTGAACGCTCTCGCCCCGCTCGGCAGCGCTGTATACCAATCCGGCTTCGAAAAGTATGTCGGTGTCTCGTCGGCATTGGTGACTTCGGGAGGGATCGTGTAATTCGAAGCGGTTGATACGAAGGCGTCGATTTCTGAACGCGCGGATGTGAGCGAGGTTTGGTAGGCGGGGCCGAGCGACTGCGTGAAGCGACCGTAGGCTATTTGTGCGTTGAGGAAGACGGAGGTCGTCCAGCTGGATGCCTGGACATGTGTTAGTTTGAACCTAATGAGAATGAGGTTGGGGTATGAGCTGAACTGGACGTACATCGGATGGGTTCGAGAAGGTGGGAATGGCGGATGTGGGGATTGGTGGCTCTGTGTATACCATGAAGTCTGCGCGTGCTACGTGGAGACCTGCTGCGGCGGCGAGGAGGAGAATACTAGCTTTCCCAAACATGTTTGCGACGGAAAGGTACGATGCGATGACTTAAAGAACGTGCGAGGGCAGCTATATGGATAAGCAAGGGCAAAAAGAGGTACTGCACAATTACAATTACAAGGCGGGAAAGGTCGGATGTCAGGTGTCAAGCCATCGCTGACAGATTCGTAACGTCTCCCAAGGCTCTTGCTTCGTATCCAAACGATTCCCGCTCCACATTTTGCTGGTCGCGTCGTAATGTCCTCGGCATCAAAGGCGATTGAGGCTATGCAGGTTGAGATGGCACGTGCACGCGGTTCGGCTTCATTCCCCACTCGAACGTTCCGCTTTCTTCGCTGAGCTACAACCTCGACCTACGTACTCTTTCTTAAGATGACCTGATATGAAATTGTTCTGAGTATGTAGAGATATAGAGACGTGAATGGTATACGGAAATATTACTAGCCGACATCAATGACCACCCAATCATCCCGCTCTCAATGATGCCTCCCAATGACGAGCGCATCAAAAATCTAGGCAAGGCTCAAGGCTAGGCGCTGAAAATTCCTTTGTCTATATTACATACGCAACCAAAGTATGTATAGGAAGCTCAAGCAAGCGTTACGGTACTACTGACTCTTCACCCTCTCTTTATAATAATATCGGCAGCCTTCTCGCCAACGGCATACATGGTCGACTGGATATGCTGCGAGGGAATCAGAGGCAGGATCGAAGCATCAACAATCGACAACTGCTTCACACCGTAAAATAGTAGCTCATCGGACACACAGCCACCCATATCCTCAGGCATCATAGCACAACTACCAGAAGGATGCGACAGCGTCGGCCAAAGGCTTCCCAGCTCAACCATCCTCTTGATGATCTCGTCTTCGGTCTTGAACTGCGGCCCCGGCGAGGTTTCTACTGGCGAGAACTTGGACAGCGCCGGTTGAGCCCAGACTGTTCGGACGTAGCGGACGCACGATGCAAGAACAGACTTGTCGATTGGGTTGCTCATCGCATTGTAGAGGATTCTAGGCGGCCCTTGAGGGTTGGCGGGATTGATCATGATGGTCCCGCGCGAAACAGGCTTCTCGAGACCGACGAGCACGTACGTACCAGCTCCTGAGATTGGTATTTCGACAATGCCTGCCTCGTTGCTTTGGTACAGGTTCGCGAGTATCTCGCGCTGTGCTTTGACTCCTTTGAGCAACTTCTTGTTGTTCTTATAGATGGCGGGCAGGTACGCGTCGTCCTTGAGGTTTCGCACTCGAGCAACAAGACTACGAAAGTTCTTGGGGTCGACTTCGGACAGTGGGATTAATGCTAGACTGTTGCCGCGGGCCAGGTTCAGCGGTCCAGTCTTTTTGATGCGGTATTCTTCCCAGGCCGAAGCATTGAATGCCGGATCCGTGTTTATGGTGGTCGGGTTCGGGGTGCTCATGTTCGAGATGTTGTACGCAACGCTGGTGTACGGATGATCCTGGAAATTGGCACCTACGCCGTCGTGCTCAAGTCTCAATGGGATGCCAGCGGCCTGTAGCACAGACTTCGGTCCAATACCGCTGACTTGGAGAAGCTTAGGTGTGTTCACCGCACCGGCTGCCAACACAACCTCCTTCTTCGCATACACGGTCGTCGACTTGCCAGTCTTTTTGTCGGTGATTTTGACGCCCTTCGCGGTGAGCTTTTTTCCACTATCGAACACCAGCTCGGTCGCCACAGTCTGTAACAACATCTTCAGGTTCGAACGAGTCGCGATGGGCTCGTAGTAGGAGTTACGAGCGTGTGACCTTTCGCCAGTCTTGGGGTTCATCGTGTTGGGATACCATGATGCGCCGTACGCTTCTCCGTTGTTGCCATCGTGAGGCATATTCGCGCCCACGCCCTTGAACGCCTTGAAGTAATCTTTGAGATCTGGGTACTGGAAGTCCGAGATACCAAGCTTCAACGGACCGGTTCCATAGCTATTAGTCAATCATGTCAGCAAAACTTCAATCCCAGTTGGAAGTGACAAACTTACGCCTTGAGATCCCAAGTAATTCCAAAATCTTGAACAAGCTCCTTCGGCGGCGGGACAAACTCTGTGCCTTTCCTGAAAAACGGGTATATGCCCTCCCACCCCCAGCCCTTGTTACCAAGCGCTTCCCACGCGTTGTAGTCAGCGGCTGACCCGCGATCGTACATCATCCCGTTGACAATCGAGCCTCCACCAAGCACCTGCGCGACACGAACATTCCATGATTTGTTCCCCAATTCTATCTCCGGCTCGGACACGTAGCCTTCCCAGAGCAGCGTAGTGTTTAGTGGGTACGTGGCGCCGTATGGCATGCGGATGTTCGGGTTGTCGTCTGCGCGACCGGCTTCGATGACGAGAACGGTCTCTGGACAAGAATAACGGGTCAGTATTCTCCATGTCTTCGTCGAAACCAGCAAGATGAAGGTTGACTTGCTCTTCTTATCCTCAGTCAGACGGTTCGCGACGACCAGACCAGTGACACCACCTCCAACAATGACATAGTCGTACGTGTCTTTCTCAGCCCGCGTCTGTATCTGCTCTACATGGCTGGGCAGAGCCGTAGCTACACCCAGCAGAGTGATCACAGCTAGACTCCTGCTTGAAAACATTATGGCGAGTCCTCCTGGGAAAAAACTTAACGAAGGACTTGGGTAAGAGCCGGATCCTACGGGCTCCTAGGCGACATCCTGGACAAGGTTAGATATGGTAGGGGTTGGATATTAGGCGACCCGGGTGAACCTCTAGGCGGCTCGGCACGCTGGTTCTCCCCCCGTTCACGCCAGCAGTGGAGTATCTGCTGTTCCATACGTTGCGGATATCATCCGATCATGAGGGGGAGCAGTTTGGAGCATAGCGCATTCGCCTGACTGCTATTAAAATACTTTCTCGTTATTACGACACAGGTATGTGCCCTGCAGCCCTTGCCAAATCTTTATGATGAACATGACGGAAGGTATCCTGTGGAATTTACCCCTCCATGCCCCTTGCATGCAAAACTGCAGGTGGCCCCGTGAGGAGGATTATAGCGTGATTGTTGCCAAGAGGAATTACTGCACATACCCCATATTGCATTTTCGTGTACACTTGCCACTGACAACTCGTCGTTGTCCTGTTTCAATCGTACACGAGAAACTCCAAAAGTAGCCTGTATCTTACGGCCATGCACTACTTTTGTGTCTGTTCCAGTATGAACTGATATGTACAGGTATTCAAATCCTCACCGTACCCTACTGCTGTCAGCACGGATAAATCTGGAACGGGGCGATATGGCTTGGTAGCTCACATCCTGGGTCTTCCCTAGATCCTTCGTGCTTGCAAAATGCCGCGTTATATGCCATCTTGGCATTTCCCCATAGCAACTGTTCTTTTTACGGGTACTTGACACGAGTCAGCTATGTATCTTTAGGCGGCAACGGATATGCTGTTTCTCTTTCGACATTTCTCAATACGAACAGGAACGCAGAACGGTGTCCAGAAAGCATCTAGTGTCACCGCATGTTTGCCAGATTTAAGAATTATTGTGCCACGATCGCGGCACAGGCTTAACGACATGACAGGAGATGCGACAGCAGGCTAGTCACACCAGATTACCGCATAGCTAGCACGACCTGGCCGCACATCGAGTTATTTGAACGTACTGTCAGGAAGCTCAGAATAAATGGTGTCGCGGTAGGGCCTGGTACGTTTGATCCTTCATTTAGTCTTGTTCAATGAAAAATGGCGTTCTGACAACAATGCAGTTGTTCTAGCTGTCCGGATTGTTGGGACAGATTGTGACTAAAATTTGAATTGGTGAGTTCCTACGGAGCATCTTTATACACATCTTTCATTCACCTGGAGTCATGTATCGTTTTTCTTTCATCCGCTCTTCTGTCATTATAAACGTTCTTCGTAATGGTTGATGCATCGCAGGAAGAATCTATGACCACGTCAGCGGTATGGGTGGGAGGCTCTGGATCAACAATGGTATTGCCATGTGTCTGTTTTCATCAGGCCACAGGAAGGCCCTGTTCTGTATGAAGTATCTATGATACAGCTAACGGTAGAAGGTGCTCATCAGAAGTAGTAAGCATCACACCAATACCTGGCATATGAGACGTCATTACCACATGGACCGTCACAGAATAGCTTAATCATCGACTTTAAATCTTGGCCTTGACTACCATTTTATGTGTACTAGTACCACAGTGCTCTTATGGAGGATCATCTATGGTATTGCGAGCAAGCGAGAACTTTTGTTATGTGACTATCTCTTGATGATCATTGTCGTACGTTGACATATCCCCCAGTGATCGCGCACAAGCATGCTAACAACAACAAGAACTCTAGGTGCTGAAAATAACCTCAGCTATTGTCCGCTCCAAACGTGTGAGTACGGCCAAGGTCGTGACATCAAAGATCCGAGCATCAGCCAACCCCACGATTTCCTGTAATACCTTTGCTACTTGTGGATCGAGCAAGTTATCAATCTCGTTGCGGTAACAGCTCTTAAATAATCGATTTTCACTTATCAACTCGCTCTTAAGTTCTCTTGAGGGTATTTTTGGGTCGTTTGGGCAACTGTCCTGATGGTGACAGTGTTCAATATGTTGATCCCCATGACGACAGTGTTTTGTCGCACCCCGTTTGAAGCGAATTGAAACACGAGAACCCAAAAGACAATGCTTTATAAAGGCAGGAAGTGTGGAGCTGGTTTACACACAAGTTCGTTCATCTATTCTTACATCCCAAGTACAGCCGCCGAATCGGCGAATAGGGTCTGTCGAACATCTCTACAGACGTAGTATACGTTGTCGCCCCAATTCTCTACCTCTCGGCCGTTCAACTACCTCGGCGAACAAAATGGGGTTTGAGGGTCGTATTCAGCCTAGGCTTAATGTAAGTTTAATCAACTTCACTGCCTTAACCTTCATATATCTATAGTACCGAGCAGGCTGCCACCTCTGCAACACCATCACTCTATTGCAACACCGCCTTTACGATTTATCGAAAGCTCTTGCGAGGTTTGCTCTTTTCTCTCTTTCCCTGCCCCTCTGCATTACGCTAACGCATTCATCAGAGTAACAGCCGTTGCAATTGTGAAAACTATGCAGTTATCCGCCTCAACGAAAACTCGCGATCCCACTTTGGAAACTACCCATCTCGCCATCTGGTCCACTACCGAACTCTCCATCGGCGTACTCATCGCTTCTTTACCGCCATTGCGAAATCAACTCGACGCTCTTCTCCGCCGCATCTTACAAACCACGTTAATACGCAGTAAATCCAAATCACGCGAAACTGGTGGTGGCATGCCGCTGTACAATGTCAGCAAACCGTTCGCGACGAACACCAGATCAGGCGGAGAACAATCTCGAGTTGACCCGGATAATTATGACGACAGTGACAGAAATATACTGCAGGACCAATCTGGCAAGAGCGAGATTATGAAGACGGTGGTGCATGAGGTGCAAAGTGAGAAAAGGGAGGGTAGCGTGCAGGCGCCGGAAAGGACGTATATTCACTATGAATAGAGCTTTCGACGAAACGCGAAGGAAGTGTAGTGACTCTACTCATTCTCATTGAATATGATAGTGATTACTCTAGCCCATCAAGGCAGGAGACAACAGTGATCGCGGGTATCTCCCCAAAGACGAATGCGCTGATCGAGCGCAGATAATTTGAACCCAATATCTTCGATGCTCAACCGAAGTTGAAGCAAGCGTATGAGCGCTTGCATCTCGTAAAGACAAATTGTCGGAGTTTGTGGGCAGTGCGCAGGCAAGTAATATTAAAGGATTGAACTGAGATTGTATTGTATGAAACTACAGACCATATATCTAGGTGAGTGACCATAAACTACGCTAGGGTGGAATAGGCAGCAGCTTCTCACTAAAGGCGACATGCCACTGCGCATTAGGATAAGAGAGACCACAAACAGTGACAAAAAGACATCCAGTGATCACCGTTCCCTGACCCGATGCTGTGTGGCAGTGCTCTGAGATGGGTCGCGGGCTTGGTTGGGTGCTGGGTGGTTTGCCTTACATGAATGTGCTTAGTTATTATCGGGCAACTGAGTGGGCGAAATCGTTGTTTGTATTGAGAGCAGCGAAGTGCGGGCTATATAGAAGCGAGGTGAAGCCTAGAAGAGGCTAGTCCTAAAGAGGGGAGCTAGCTAGTGAGAAGTGAATGCATGGAGACTGGCTTGCCCGGCCGACAGTTATCACATTTGATAGCGAGATTATCGAATTTTAGGTATACTAGCGGCTTTTGAGATGGGTAGGAGTGGGATTTTCAGAAACCTAGAGCCGAACCCTTCGGTACTATATATCTGCATGCTTGGGAGAACTTCTGCGAATTTGGATTTCCCTGATAAGTAGATCTGGAGGCGTACGATACGTTTTCAAACTACAGGAAGAAAGTTATAAAGTAGCGCAACAGTCTTTGGGTGACGGAGAATCTGTTACTTAGGACGTAGAGTACTTTAAGTTCAATTGGGTACGTTCCGTTGGAGATAAAATTCCTGCAAGTAAGACGGCGTGTCTGTGGAAGAGCTTACTATTTCAAGCTTAGTTGAAGTCGGCTCGGGACGCAAAACGGAGAACGCGTGGATAGTGATTGGAGAACACAAGGAGGCACAGAAATACAACACACTTGGCACAAATTGAAGAAGGGTATCACACATCAACTACTAGAACTAGCGAAAGACATGCTGTACTTTGGATATCGCAAATGAACCACCCATCACCAATCGTTGCACCACCACCGTCTAAAGCCACGAGTAATGTATACAAGATCGCTAACAATCAGACTTAAGAAGAGTGCCTGACCTGCTCGATGCGGACGTTGTCGTCCTTCTCGTAGCCGGAGGTCATGACGTCCTGCTCGACCTTCTCAAGATCGACGTGGGCAACCTCAGCTTCATCACCATCGAAGATCTTAGCAACCTCCTCAAGAGTAGGACCGCGGGTCTCGACGTAGAAGACGGTGACGAAGATGAGTTCGAGGAAGATCCAGCACTGGTGATGATTAGCATGCTGTTATGGAAAAGATGGTGGTGGTTCAACTTACAGCGTAGATAGTGTAGAACTTCCAGGTGGGGTTTAGGTACTTAAAGCCGTATGGGTTGACGTATTGGTTGATAGTCAGGGCAACCTGGATAAAGAAGTTCATGATCATGAGACCCTTGGCACGAATCTTGAAGGGCAAGATCTCGACAGTGTAGGCAACAAGCAGACCAGACCAAGCCAGCGCGTAAGCGACGGAGAAGATCCAGATCATGGCAATGACGGCTTGACCGGCAGCCTTGTTTTTCGTCTTCTCTTGCTGCGAGCTGGCAATAGTCCAGACGATAAAGGTCACGCACATGGAGGCAGTAGCAGCCATGAAGAGTGGACGGCGACCGACGCGATCAACTAACAGAGCGCAGGAGACGGAGATGATAAGGGATAGAATGGTAAGACCACCGTTGAGACCGAGCTGAGTGTCGCCATCGGTGATACCAATGCTCTTGTAGACTTCGGTGGCGTAGTAGGAGACAAGACCGTTGCCAGACCATTGGGAGAAGAGACCAAGAGAAGCAAGAAGCATAAGCCTGTACCTGTTGCCCTTGGTCTTGAAAAAGTCAAAGTAGGTTGAAGTCTTCTGGTACTGGAACTCGAGGCGGAGAGTCTCCTTGATCTCAGCATATTCGAACTGTACAGTAGCGTTGTTGAAGTCGCCGTTGGCGTGGTACTTGGCAAGGATAGCGAGGGCCTCTTCGTTCCTCTCCTTGGAGATGAGCCAACGGGGAGATTCAGGGATCCACCAGATGAACGCCAACTGGATGACCGAAGGAGCAGCCTGAGTAAGTGCGGGAATGCGCCAGCACCAGTCGTTGTCAATCCGCTTGGTACCGAAGGTCAACCAGGTGCAGACGATGGCACCGACGTTCCACAAGCAGTTGTAGATGGCGGTGACACGAGCACGATGTTGGGGATGGCAAAGCTCAGTAAGAAGCAGGGGCGAAGACAGCTGAGCAAGCGAGTTTCCAAAACCCATCAGGAAACGTCCACCCATGAAGTAGTGGAGGTTCTTCGCTGCGGCCTGGACAGAAGCACCAACAATCATGATGCAACATCCCATGACGATGCATGATTTACGTCCAAAGTGATCGGCAATGAAGGGAGTGACAGGAAGCGAGGCGATGGAACCGATGGAGTAGAGGGCAGTCAAGAGACCAAGGGTGGACTCCTGAGGGTCGTGGAAGTAGTCAGTCCAGGGCTTGAGAATGCGTAGGTTGTTCAACATGGAACTGTGCCGAGTTAGTCGATTGCTCGAGCAAGCAATGTAAAGCGATTGGCTTACCCATCGTAACCTGTGGTGGCAGAGGCGATACAGATAATGAAGGCCCAGAAGTAAAGCTTCCGTAGACCGGGGTCGGACCTCCAATTGACATGCGCCAGGTGAGGAGCCTCAGCCTGGGCGATCTCAATGTCGGCCCTGCTCTTCGAAACAGCACCCATCTTGGGCGTGAACTTCTGGTAGAAACCCATGATATCCAACTCTTAGGGTCCTGAGACCTGTCCTAGATTCGAAGTAGCGAGGGAAAAGAGTGAAGGTTGGCTTCGAAACGCACAACCAAACACTGTCCTGAGCAGCAGGGTATATAAGCTGTTGTCTTGTCGGGGTGGGCTGTATGCAGCTGGCCTGGATAGTTTGATAACGTTGGTGCTTCATATATATACATACTAGAATGCCTGACACTGCGGAATAATCCCTGGCTCCAGAGCGACGGTCTAGCGGACCGGGTAAATGTGTCGTTCGAGTCGTGTGGGCACTCTGCGCGGATGAGCCGCCGTATGGGGTAGAATGAGCGGCAAATTGCCCAAAACAGTTGTCCAAATGATTGCTTGGCTGCGCCGCTCCAGGCGTCTTTGACTGTGAACGGATCGGCATGGTGCCAAAGTCAAGTCGGGCTCGGCAAACGGGACGAATAACCGTCCAATCCTTTAGCCATGAAGCTCCTTCAGTCACTCGATCTCGTGATGTGCCTTGTTGGGCCTGGCTCAGTTGCAGCGATAGACGCGTGCATTGAGCGCACCAGAGCCCGCCAGCCTGGTATTCATCGTGAAGTTTGAAGCATGCATCAAGCTGACTTTCTTCCGGAACAGCCCTTACAGATTGATGCTTCCCTAGAGCTTCTCGAAGGCAGTGATCAATTGCAGAGGGTGTCGTGCTACGGTTGAATAGATTAACCAGAGCCTCTAACCCCCTACTCTAAACTCATATCCCCAGAGACCGAGAACGTGGAACTAACAAGGGCTTCCCCAGGGTATTCCCCAGTGCCCCACACTGTGATTGGGCTGGGGCAAGACAGCACACGAGGAGCCGAGATGGTTGGCGGAAAGACAGAGCCGGCCCCAGATGCTAGCTCCACCTGTTACCCGAGCACGTGACGGTCCACAAAACGCCGGCGACCCGCCTAACTAGCCTCATTCTAGGAAAGATGGTCACTTCCAAGGTTCCTCGAGTTTCAACCCTTGACACGACCTCTGTATCGCAGCTTCGCTCCACTTAATTGGCATTTTCTTATCTCGCCATCAACGCCTCGAACCGTTCAACCCGCCATTTCCCCAGAGATCAGCGACAACAGCTAACGGGTGCTCATGGGGAAGTCGCACAACGCCTGCTGTCGATTTACCCAAGCCTTCCTTGTTAGTGTATTATGCACCTTCCACTCCCTCGCTAGCACCACCCATGCGTGATCCAGTGAACTTATAAGATGCCGCCTAGCTTACACTGCGCAAAACTGGGCAATTTCCGTCAACGGGTGGCTGGGAGCTTGTTCCATGACAATTCCAACACCACGCCCCAGTTCTCGATCGCTCGAGCAACTATATACCAGATGAGATGTGAGCAGAGCATTGTCTTGCCCTGTGCCGGCTGAATGGTAGCAATTATTGGATGTTGTTGCTTGCAGCTCAACATGGCCCCGAAAAGGCGCTGAGCTCGTGCGCTGGAAGCTCTGGCCGATGTGCCCGTCCCTCAGGATCGGACGTGGGAAAGGGCTTACATGGGCTGCTGATGTGGCACTTGCTTCGCCAATATTTATTTGCATTCGAGGACTGAGAGGCTACAGCCATGGCTGACCATGAACCTATCGCAGGTTATGTCTTCCTGTATCCTAGCAATCTTCTGGTCTCAGCGAGAATAATCAAATCTCACTGCATCGAATGCAAGCCACATCCAATGAGTTGCCCGACACGTTGGAATGCACTATCGAAGACGCCCGCGAATCCTTCCCATGGCACCGCGAATCCATCAGCATCACCAGATGCTCTTGAACTATTCGCGCTCGACTGACCTGATAATATGCATCACAAGTGGAAGTTGAAAGAGACGGCCACAGCCTAACCGCTGAGCCACCAACACTGTATGATCTACCCAAAGTAACCTTCATTACAGTGTGTTCTTTTGTGAGCTTAGCGTTGAGTTTCTATGCGATCATGCGCAGTGCTCTCCAGGATTCACACATAATGGCCCAGGGTCGAGATCACCAACACTATTTTCTTTGTTTGGGGGAAAGGGCTAATGGATGACAGTTCGACGCTGTACACAGATATCTGGAGCCGCTCCCCAGACCTTAGAAACCCGTGTCCCGCCATTTGCGCACCACATGTGTCACGCCACAATCTTTCAATTATCCACCAGCGTCGCCACTGGGGTAATAGGCTAAAGTGCTCCACATCGCGAAATCACATGACTGCGTAGGTGGCTGCTCTAGGGCTGGTAAACCGTGACGATGCATTGGGATGGCGAAGTATCGCCTAGTGTACATTTCAGGTTGTAATGGTGTCTCGGATTGTGGTTACCGGAGGCAATTCGACGCCTTTACCGTTGAGTTGGCAGGGTGATGCTAGATTCAGCTGCTTCAATTTCTCATCCTCAATTGCCCACGAGACAAGAGACAGGACTCTTCGCAATCCGGGAGTTTTTTTTATCACACAAGCTTCAAGCTTCAGCATGCGACTCAGGAACAGGACACGTACCATAGGTGATACACGTCCATTCCTCCGTAATAGTTTGACTCTTCGTGCAATTTCAGAATGATAATCGAGCGTCATAAACGGACATCGCACACGATCGCGCATAACACCTACAAGAGAAGCTCCCATCTTAACTTCCACTTCGCACAATCCCGCAATCGTATCCGAAAGTCTCTTAAAAGTCCACAAAGCCTTCGTTCCGCTTCCGCCGCTCCCACGCAGTAGCCAACCGCTATATCAACTATAGCAGCCATTAAATCAAACAGAAGCGTTCTCATAGATGCCGTCTGATCCAGTGAACAGCATACAACTCCTGAAGATCGACAACGATGGTAGGCTCATATCACATTGGGTCGCTGCAGATTGCTCGCCACCGGTATGCATTCAAAGATCCAAGGGCAGATTATACAGAATCTTGCGCGTGGTAAACGTCAGACCCCTCCCGCCGCTCGTCAGCGTCCACGGTGACAACTCACATTTGTGAGTTGATATTAGTCTTTGATGATTTCGAAGCGAGTGTCTCACGGAGGTATTCGCAGGTAAGCTATGATGATCAGAGTTTTAGCTCCTTGCAGCACAGTCTCTCACTTCGCCCAAAGTACCGTGTTGGTCGGCGTGGCGCTCGGCCCGGCGTGACGCTCGGAACACAAGAATCTGCCCACCCACATCAGTGAATTGTGACACCACCCACAGTTGCTGCAATCAGATGGGAGTGTGAAGGAGTAGTAAACAATGCAATGCCATCAATTTGTACTATCTGAATTTGCTTGGAAGTGTGACGTTGCGGCCCCGTGATGTGATTCTTGGTAGGGGTGATGGTGTAGCTTCTGGGACTGCAACCTTTAATGCACCGCCCCCAGATTGTTTCTAGCGCTTGTTCTTTGGAGGGACTGATTGGGGAGCCTTTCTCTTCAGTTGTTGGGTTGCTTGATCAGATTTGGTAGCCTCCTTCTCTGCTTTCTGGCATTGTTTCTCAGCAGCGTTCTTCTCCTTCTCCTTCTCCCTCTCCTTCTTGAGTCTCTCTCTCTCATCATGTCTCTGTTCAAGCTCAAGTTGCTTCTGAATCTTTGCATCCTCCGTCTCTTGTTTCCTCTTAGCCTTGTCAAGTTTCTCTTGTTCTGCCTGTGTAATGGGCCAGGCCCCAGACGTCTTGGCTAGGCCTAGACATGGATGGGATCCATCTATTCCCTTCTTGTTTAGTCTGTAAATAAGCAAGGCACACTGAAAACTCGTCAGTGTTCCTCCATAGCTCTCTATCAATTCGACCTTGTTACCAGGCAACTGCATACTTTGCGTGACCCTTACATTTCGAATTGATCACTGCTTTTTAATTATTGGAAGCCCTGCATTTGTGTTAGGCATTTATTGGACATTAGAAGCCCTGCTCCATCAGCAGGCATACGGAAATT